>JAUELI010128589.1:0-14053 GCA_031471325.1 Catablema vesicarium
ATTTTGACTAAATTCGGTTAAGATGCAAATTTTGAAATTTTTGACTCAATTTTACTCCAAACAAAATTTGAAAATGACAAAATTCTTCTGAATGCCATTTATATAGCTTTTCAGGAGCTTTCTGATGGCTTAGGTGGTTGCAGCAGAAAATCAAGTAGTTTCTGTGGGTGTTTGTTGTTATGTGAAATTTGGGCAGACATAAGTGAAAACAACTGTGCGTCTGTTTTTCATTCTACAAATCCAAAGCAATGAGTGTTTCTATAACTCATAAAGTTACAGTCAATTTTTATGTATTGTCTGTAAAATCTGTGGTCTGCAATTTGTCAAATCTGAAGAATGCAATATCTCTGCTTTTGTATTTTACTTCAAAAGTGTTGAGAACCATGTATAATCAGGACAGAAATATTCAGAATTTTCAATAATTTTAACGACCTGGTTGTGTGAATACCCCCTATTATTGATTCCAAAACTATGCTCATATTACTGGAAGCCTCTGCTTTTGTATTTTACTTCAAAAGTGTTGAGAACCATGTATAATCAAAGCCGGAATATTCTAAATTTTTAACCAATTTAAAGACTGGTTGTGTGAATACCCCTTATCCTTGATTCCAAAACTAAGCTCATATTACTAAAGCAACGTAGTTCCCCTCCTATTTCACGCCTAAAACTTCTACCCTACTGAACTAAATCATATCTTTCATGCCTTTCAATATCTGTGTCAAGTTCAGTGCAATTATTTCAAGATATGATTTAGGCCAGTAGGAGAGAAGTTTTAGGCGTGACACAGGAGGAGAACTACGTTGCTGTTAATGTTTTGATAGTTGAACATATATGGGTTATGGAAACAATATTGTTTTTGATTTAGAGTGGGGAAATCAAAACACAACCTACGGGATTACGTATATGTCAGCAATAATTTCACCCAAGAACGAAATAAACTTTATTTTTAGCAAAAAGCCACTAATGCCATGAAAAATCTCTTGAAAAACTAAAAAAATATATTTAGGCGAATTCAGTCATTGTTTATTCCCATTTTCAGTAAAATAGGGTCAATGGTAGGATTCATTTTACCAAAATTCGGTTAAGATGCAAATTTTGGCAATTTTTGTCTAAATTTTACTCCAAACAAAATTGGAAAATGACTAAATTCTTCTGAATGCCTTTTATATAGCTTTTCAGGAGCTTTCTGATAGCATAGGTGGTTGCAGCAGAAAATCAAGTAGTTTCTGTGGGTGTTTGTTGTTATGTGAAATTTGGGAAAAAATAAGCAAAAACAACGGTGTGTCTTTTTTTCTCACTTAAAATCAAAACAATGATTGTTTCCATAACTCATAAAGTCACAACCAATTTTTATGTATGGTCTGTAAAATCCGTAGTCTGCATTTTATTGAATCGGAGGGATGCGATATTTCGGCTTTTGTATTTTACTTCAAAAGTGTTGGGAACCATGTATAATCAGGACAGAAATATTCAGAATTTTCAATAATTTTAACGACCTGGTTGTGTGAATACCCCCTATCATTGATTCCAAAACTAAGCTCATATTACTGGAAGCCTTTCAAGCCTTTCAATGTCTGTGTCAAGTTCAGTGCAATTCTTTCAAGATATGATTCAGTCCAGTAGGATAGAAGTTTTTGGCGTGACAGAGGAGGAGAACTAAGTTGCTGTTGTTGTTTTGATAGTTGAACATATATGGGTTATGGAAACAATATTGTTTTTGATTAAGAGTGCGAAAAACAAAAGACATCCTATGTCAGCAATAATTTCACCCAAGAACAAAATAAACTTTATTTTTAGCTAAAAACCACTTACGCCATGAAAAAGGTCTTGGAAAACCATAAAATATATTTAGGTGAATTCAGTTATTTTTCATTTCGATTTTCAATAAAATAGGGTCAATGGCAGGATTTATTTCAACAAAATTCGGTTAAGATACAATGTTACTACAAATTTTATTTGAAAATGACTCAACTCTTCTGAATATAGCGTTTCAAGAGCTTTGTTGCTTTCTGATGATATATGTGGTTTCAGCAGAAAATTAAGTAGTTCCTGTGGATTTTTGTAGCTATGTGAAATTTGGGCTAAAACAAGCAAGAAAAACCAGGGAGTGTTTTGTTTTATCCACTCTAAATCAAAAAACATTATTGTTTCTTCCATCTTTAAAGTTTAACTAACAAAGAAAATCACAGCAACACAGTTCCGCTCCGATGCCACACCTAAAAACCTCTCTCCTTCTAGACTAATAAAGTTATAGCAATTTTCTTGCCTGGTCTGTAAAAGGATAGTTCTATATTATTTCCCCAAAAAACTCATGCGCAATGCTCATTTTAACAAAATAACACAGTTTGAAAAATGCAATTTTAAAAAAAAAATTAAAACTTTGACTGAAAATATGCAGTAGTTTCAATTTTTCAGACTTTGAAGTCATATTATAAGTCAAGCTGATACATTCACATGATTACTGTTACTGATCATTGATGTATACCATTAGTTTTTTACAAAAAAAAAAAAATGGAAGTGCAACCTTGGCTTCCACTAGAAATCATGGCCTGAAAGTACATGAATTGGTGTTTTCAGCAATTTTAAGGGCAAATTCCCAGTGAAGCCATGAGTTGCAGATTATTTTTTTTATCCCTACATAGTGCACCAAGTGGACTGCAAAAAACTCATGTGATACTTATGAGTATTTGAATATTTGAGTTCGAAGTTGCAAATATTTGTTCAATGTGTTTCACGGATTTACCAAAATGGTATCATCCCAGGGCTTCGGAGCTCAAAAATTATATGTAACATGTTTACAAAGGATAGTTTCACATTATTGTCTGAAAAAAGCTCATTTGCAATGCTCATCTAACAAGATAACACAGTTTGAAAAATGCATTTTTTTTAATTGAAGACATTGCATTGCAAGTAGAATAGAATGTTTGATTGGAATAGAATATTTGAAATAGAATGTTTAAAAAAACATGCTTTAGAATAGAATGTTTGTAAAGTCATTGCAAACAGGTGTTGAAGATAGTCTTGTTTTTTCATAGTAGATGAGTGATAAATAATGATAATAATATTATATATACAGTGCAAAGTAAGTTGAAAATGTATGATCAGTAAAAGGAAATCTTTCCTAGCACTATTTATAAATTATTCTTGTAGATATGCTTTTTTTGATTAGGCACTATTGAACACACATTTATTTTCCTTATAGGTATATTTGTTGTGTAGATAGTATTAAGTAGTCATTCAGTTTGCTGTTTTATTTAGAAAAACTAATTAATATTTTAAAATTAGTTGATGTATATACTATGAGTATTCAATCATCAGCTAGTGATCAATCATCAGTTAGTAATCCATCTTCTAGTGCTATTGCATCTGAAACAGTTTCACGCTACATCAAATGCTTAGAAGAAGTAATAAGACACTTGATGAATTGGTAAAAGCAACAGAACTAACATATAATACAAAAAAACATTTGGTCAGCTTGAAGGTAAATTTTTTAAATGATACAATAAAAATTAAAAAACAACTGGAAATATATGAAAATTCTTAAAAAAAAGTTTGACAATCTAAAAAGTCAGCAATTGTAAACATTAAAAGTATCCACTTACCATTAATTATAGTGTTGTTTTATTTGTAGATTATGAGAACAAGTTGTAACCCGAATCAATGGAGTGAAAAAAACTAATAGAAAATCGATTGGGTAAAATTATCAAAGAAAAAGACGAGTTGTGCAGCTATCATCGATTTACGCTAGGGATTGGATGTAAACCGAGGACAATTTGTCAACATCCGCATCATACCCACAATACTGGCGCGAAGAAGAGTGCTCCTACAAGATCCGCTCCAACAAGATCTGCTCCAATTCAATTGCTCCTAGTCATCAATGCTCGTTATAGCATCAACATTCCTGTTGGTTCTCAACTTTGCTACAAGCATTTAAAACAAGAACAATCATTTAACACTAGAAAAAGATTCAGCAGATGCCACTGACCCAGACCTTATTCCTGAAGAAATCTTGTTAACCCCAGATGTTCTAGATGAGTCAATAGTGAATGGACAAGAAATTACTCAATTAGCTGAAGCAAGTCCAATCAAATTCCAAATGAAAAGAAAAATTGAGCTTATTGATGACAATACAAAACAACAATTGCGATGGAAATATAAACGATTTGAAGAATGCATGAAGAAAACATTTGCTGAATCTATCGCCCTAGGGCAAGGACAGTCATTTATTGAAGGAGTACTATAAACAGGAAAGTTCGAAAAGCAACCTGAAAACATTCCGGATGATCTTTAATCTTCAGTAAGGTTATATAACCATAGTGATGCAATGGGAAAGCTTATAATACTATCTTTACTTGACCATAAAAAGTACACCAGAGAAACTATCATGAACTTGTTTGATTGCACTCTTTATCGAATTAATTTGGCATTGAAATTGCATGCATCTTATGAAGGACTACGAATTCCACAAAAGCAAGTTTTGACAAGGAACCGACTTGAGCTCCATAAGTGTGAACACTTTCTTGAATCTATCTTTTCTAGTGGTTTACTCCAGGATGTGGCATATGGTGTTACAAAAATTAAGTACAGCAGTGGTGAGGAGCAAAAGATAGCTCGTGCCATTCTAACAACAAAATACAGCCACACCATTGCATTGTACCTTGAAAGTTACGAAGAAACAAACTATGGACCACTTTCCTATGCAAGTTTGCACAGGATCCTGCAAGCCATAAAACCATCCCAACGTAAGTGTCTTGTAGGAATAGATGATATAACAGCAGCTGAGATGAATGCCTTTGCAACTTTACAAAAAGCAGCTGAAAAATTCAACAGTAACACAAGCGAGGCAGCTCTTGAACGCAGTAGGCGTTACTTGGAAACCCGTTTCCTAATCCACTGCAGCAACCCTGAAACAACAATCGCTTCTCATTCAGCTCATCAGACTCCCAAAACGAAAAACTTGCCTCAAATGATAAACTTTATAATGAAACCTGTGATGAATATGTTGAGCTTCGCTATGTATTAGAACACCTCCAGAAAATAGCAATAGAAAACTCAGCTGATGAAGACACTAAATATGATATAGCAACTTCAATTAGTGACATTCAAAGCTATGATAACCATTTGATACGTGATTCTAAACTAAGGAAAGCCAAATTTGCTGCTTTCCAAGAAATTGATCATGAAACTGCTTTTTGGCTGAAAGATTTTTGCCAAAAAATCTTACCCACGAAATTTAGAGAGGGGCAAAAAGAATATTCTGGAAAAAAGGAATGAGTTTACATGTTGAAGTGTTCTTGTTAAAGAAAAATGAAAAGATTGTCAAACATATATATTTCTCTACTATTTACAGATGTAATCAAGGAGCATCAGCAGTTATATCAATTACAGATGCTGTTTTAGACCAATTTATTAGCCATGAACCCAACATCAAAATAATTCATGCAAAATCTGACAATGCTGGATGTTATCACGGAAACTATTCCGCGGAATCAGTTTACATGTAAACAGAAGGGATTAAATTTACTAAGGTACGCCTTCAATGAACCTTGCTGTGGAAAAGATCAATGCGATAGAGAAAGTGCTGCAGCCAAATCCATTTTAAGAAGTTACCTTGATGCTGGTAATGATATTGTTACTGCAGAAGATCTTTATAATTCTTTGCATTATGGGTTTGGCATGAAGGACTCAAAGATAGGAGTTGTAGAAATTGATGATGTCTTACTAGAAGGTACTTAAATCCCGAGATTGACTGATTACCACTCAATATCATTCCACAATGACCATATGACTATGTGGAAATATTCTGAGATTGGAGAAGGTATTAAGGAAAAATACAACAATTTGAGTGTGCAGCCAGCTATCAGAATGCTGCTGCCCTACAACAAAACAGAAAGTATAAAGGGGGTTGCAGTATGTAAAACAAATGGACAGAGAGAAAATAGGACACTATGTACCCTTCTCTTCTGTGACGAACTTGGATGCATTGAGTCATTCAAAACTGTTGCAGATCTCAATGAACACAAAATTGCAGGAATTCATTCAATAGCAAGTCAATTATCCACAATGGATAAAGTAAAAAAAGTGTTCGTTGAAAAAATGAAATCTACATCACGATTACACTCCTATGCTTCTGTAGTTGCTGAGAAGACAAGCACTAATGATGAAACAGAGGTGTACCAACAATTCTTCAAGCAGCAAGGATGGGCCCTTCCTACATGCAGTAATTTTCGATAGTTTGAAAGTCAAAATTTTAATACTGCTAACCAATTACCGGGGTAGAAAAACTTATACATATCAAAAATTTCTTCTAAGAGTACAACTGAGCCCCAGTGTAATTATGAGAAGTTAAAAATATTATCAGAATAAAAAGTTAGTGTTATCTTGTCAACTTTGCTTTTATTAGGCTGCAAAGAAATAGGTTCCTATACAACTTCAAAAAATATATATGAATTGCTTTGGCCTCACAGTGTGTTTCAAGTCATGTAAAGAATAACTCTACATCTACATTCTAACTGGAATATATTTTTGAGTATTTTAATTTCTATTCAGATACAACAACAAACAGAAAGTTATCCTTCTCAAATACTTCATTGATGGGGAAAAGTGGGGAAAATATGTCCCCTGAAGATTATGTTAAAAGGATTATGTTAAAACACAACAGATACGCTCATTATTCTCAAGATGGAGCAAACTACTTTGAGAAAATAAGCTTTCTCCACCATCAGAAGAAGTTGAAACAATCCAAGATGACATTAATGAAAATGATGATTATAATGATGATACTGAGAAAGACGATTATGATGCAGAAGAATACAATTTAGAATTGCTAGCCATGGCACGAGAAGTCATTACAGAGTGGCAAAAATCAGATTGGGTGGCAGTAGTTTATGAACGAAAATGGTACCCTGGAGTGATCATTGAGGTACATTTTTTCTAAACTTCAAAAACTTAACTGGCTAATGCTTGTTATTTATAACAGGATTATGGTGCTGTATTAAAAAGTGCTAGGGAATTTTTAAAGATAGCTCGTTTGCAAAAGTTCTTTTTAATTTCTCCAAATCTCGTTTGATCATTTTTGGATAATCATATCTTTGAAATTTTTTTATACAACTTTTTTAATCAAAACTCAATAACAATGTTTACTTTTAACATGACAGGCAACTGAAAATGGTGCTATAGTAAATTGCATGCTAGATAATGTGAAAAACCAAAATCGATTCCGATGGCCATCTAATGAGGATACAATGAATTACAATGATGACCAAATTCTGTCCAAAATCGAACCACCTTCTCCACTCAATAGTGGCATATTATGGATGGGCGACTATTGTTTATTTGTGAAAGATTTCAAGGATGTTCAAACAATAATATAGCCGGGATACCCAACTCTTACCTTCAGTTTTAATTTTCATTTTTTTTGTCGTATATATATTTAATTAAAAAATGTAAGAGCTGGGTCGCAGCCGTAATTTATAACGGACGATATATGTCGATGAAGGTTGATTGGTTGATTTGTAATAAGTATCCATAGAAACGACCGCCTCACGTATTTATTATGCGAATAAATTATTTCTGTATGGTCACTTACGCGAAAGATAAGAACGGTAAAAAAATTTAGGTTTAATATAAGAAGTTTGACCACATATAAAAACCCACGTTGAGCTTTGATACCTTCTCAATACTGAACCTGTAGCGGATATCAATATATGTATAGATATCATTTGCTGTATATACAGCAAGTGAGCTGATGCGGTTACTCATTAAGCATAATTAATGGCAATGGTGTGAACGGCTGCAACTAAGCTCTTTCCTGTTCTCAATTTTTTGTTTTCCCTCATTTTTGTTTAAGAGAAAATAAGGAAAAAGGGAAAGAGCTTAGCATCTAGGCTAACAATAATAGAGAACAGGAACAAATAAACACTTTATAAATCAATGTTCTCATATTTGATTTTTTGGTGTAAAAAAAGTTAAAAGTGAAATACAATTTTTAAGTTCAGGACCCCTGGCTTGGTGTCATTTTGCTAAAATCCATGAGCAAAATTTTGCAACTTTGAACCCAAATATTTTGAAAACCCATAAGTATCACATGAGTTTTTTGTGCATTTTTTGTAAATCCACTTGGTGCACTATTTAGGAATGAAAAAAAATTCATGTGCAACCCATGGTTTCACTGGGAATTATGACTTCAAAATCTGAAAAATTGAAACTATTGCATATTTTCAGTCAAAGTTTTGATTTTTTTTTTCAAAATTGCATTTTTCAAACTGTGTTATTTTGTTAAAATAAGTGTTGCACATAAGTTTTTTAGGCAATAATGTAGAACTATCCTTTGTAAACATGTTACAAACAATGTTTGAGCTCAGAAGCGCTGGGATGGTACTGATGTAATGCATTAAACCCCTCTCATACTAGACCAATAAAGTTACAGCTATTTTCTGTCTGGTCTGTAAAATCCTTGGTTTGCATATTGTCAAATCTGAAGAATGCGATACCTTGGTTCTCGTATTAGTCTACTAGAATGGAGGTTCAAGGTGTGACATTGGAGAGGAACTTCATTGCTGCGGTTTTCTAGCGAGTTTAGTCATTTTTTTTCTTCATTTTTGAGTAAAATAAGTACAGGGGTAGGGTATTTTTGACTACATTCATGTAAAAATGCAAATTTTGAGGCGATTTTAAGCAAAAACTGAACAGTTGTAATTTTAAAAATCTCTTCTTCCCTACCTTTCCATCGTCATCGTATTAAGTTCATCGGGTTTGCGCATCCTGCACTCCTGATGAACTTCGCTTTGAAGTTCGCCTGTACACTGACTTAACTTTCGTTTTTTACTATATATAAAAACAGAATTTCTTTACTGGCCACTCTGATTTCCCTTGTATGCTGTATGTACAATGATAACCGAACTAAAATATCTTGATGTGAACTCATTATACAAATCTTGGCCTCGTGTTGGTTTTACATACAAATAAATAGTGGAATGTTGTTTTCATTTTGTCTATGTGTTCTGACATCAGGGGGTAAACGTCACTAAATATTATTTTTTAAATTCACTGATAGCCATCCTTTTAATATTTTATTTCAAAATCTTTTGTTTTTAATTGGTGTAGTTTTTTTTGCAATTAATCCATTATATATTCAATAATTGAATCCGTCTTTATGAACTTTTGAATTAAAAAAGTGATGGTTATTAAAAGCATGCCTCCATGTTTAAAGTGTATTTGCACCTTGAAAAAATCTTTTCACAGAACAAAAAAAATTCAAACGAAACCGAGAAAAAGATTAAATGAGTTTACTTTTTTTTTCGTGTTCTGATCAAAAATTAATCTGAGTAGCTGTATTTTTTTCTGCAGAAAATTTAGCTTTATAAGAAAATTAAGACACATAAGAGTTTGTTTGGGTTATCATAAAGACCATTCATACGGCATCGATCAAGAACAGTTTGAGTTTTGATGCAGTTTTGATGCCCCAAAGTTGGTCGCTGGATACTTGTCACTCAGGTTTTCTACTTGCCGGGGCCTTAAAATAATCCATCTATTTACAAACTACGGCAGAAGAAAGTTTGAGAAACAATAATATTAAAATAAATAAAAATATGGGCGTGATTTTAACGGATTACGATTCGAAGTAGACCAAGGCCTCTCGCCTGAAAGATTAAATAAAAGAAAAAGTAAGGGCTTAGGCTAAGAGGCAGTTGATTCTGGAGTTATTTGAAATTTCGAGTTATGACGTCATAATGAGGTATTACCAAAATTAAATTAACTCAAGATTTTTTTTCATTTTAAAATTCTCAAGTTATGTAACTCAAGAATTTTATCTATGTTAAAATTTCCGAGTTATATAACTCGAGAATTCTACAATAAATAAAAATCTGGAGTTACAGTATGTATAACTCGGAAAGATAAATTAAAATAAAAATCTCAAGCGATTTCGCATTTTTAATATAATATTGAATTTTGATTAAAATTTTTATACATCATGATAGAGCGTATGCTTGTTTTGTATCTGTTATTATACAACAAAAAAAACATAACTCTTGTGAACGTCATAATTTTGCAAATAGGACATATAAAATATATAAATTTTACTTGAATTATTCATCTATTTTAAAAGGGTTTAGATTTTCTTCTAGTCGAGGAGCTGAGAGTTGGAGAGTTAGACAAAATTACGGTACCGAAGTATAAAAACAAATGCAGGATAGGCTACTTATACATGATAAAAAGCAAATAATTTGGGCATCTGTATTTATTTATTATGCTTTTGGTTGTTGCATAGTCAAAATTTATACGATAAAACATTCAAAACAGATACTTTTACCCGGTTTTCTCATGTCAGATGAATGAAAGTAAAGCGCAAACTAGGGAACTTAAGGATACAGGGGGTCTTTGAGTATGTTTTTTTCGCGTATAATTTTAGGTACGAAGCGTTTTACCCCAACAAAGTATATATTGGCAGAAAGGCCTTGAATAGAGCTTTAATATGGTATAATTTTCAGTTAGTGAATTTTTTGCTACTTCTTTTTATCATAATTAGAAAAATAAATGATGGGTTTTACATTTGATAAACCTCTTAAAAAAACTGCACATACGAAAACTTTGGTTTCTACACCATCTTATTCAGTATAGATCTGAGCAAATTCCGATGCATCAGTTTGTCCTCTAGCTTTTAGTTTTTTAACAATTTTAATAAGCTTCTCTAAAATATTTTTTCCATGATTTTTCAAATTCAGGGGGTCATATTTACTTAATACAACAATGTTATAAAAAACTGACGTATCGAAATGGAGCCACGCGTCTCCTCTTTCTGGGGGTATATAATATATAGTTGTACCATGCATATTTATGTAAGAGGTTTATCAAACGTTAAAGTCAACCTCCCAAAAAAAGTTCTTAGATAACAGTGTTTCAATGTTTTTTGAATGTGAGTAACTTGCTGTATGATATATGTTTATTTCAATGTAAACTGTGCTGAACTATGTGTTAATATTAAAATACATGTGTAAATGTGTAGTAACAAATTTCCATATTTAGAGATCTTCCTAGAACATTTCTTGGAATATTATACCCTCATCGGAAAGCCCGTAGCTAAGTTCATATAAAACTTTAAGAAAAAAATATTCAATTTTTTGATGATAAAGACCCCCCTGTATCCTTAAATAGAATAGCAAACCTAAATAGAATCTGCTACTCCCCCTTAATTTGTATGGAAAGCCATCGTGATTCAGCATGCATCAATCTCTCGGTTCAGTCCTTGCCCAACTTAAAACCAATCTCTGCAGGTTAATAATAAATGGATAAAAACTTCCCTTTTAAAAACGTCTGAATTCAAACGTTGCCAGACAATGAGTAAAATAACAAATAAAAACCCAGACACACTAAAAGCAAATTATCGTCATTTAAAAAAAGGTGAAAGGATCTTCAAAAAGAGAAAGCAGCTGATGTGCAGCATCTGAAGTATATCATATTTTGATCTTCAAATATTATGTAGTTATATCTTCATCTTCCACGACATAAGAGAAAACCATAGTTTCATAAGAACTGGGAAACATAACCGTAAGAGAGCAATGCAAAGTTGATATTAAATTGTTTCATAATGTCTCACTAGTGACAGAAATCAGTCATAAGTTTTTCGGCATGGAGTTCACTATCATGAAAAAGGGCCAAAGAAAACTTATCCAAAATGGTTATAGTAAAAAACGTTATGCAAATCAGCTACAAAAAGACATATTCAGAACAGAAATCGTTGAAACACAAACTAACAAAATAGTCAAGCAAATTCATTATTCAATCAATACTAGAACACTTCAACCAAGCAAGGGTGTCGCCAATACTCAAGCCTTGTGTGAAGCGCTATCAACACACATTAACCTAACCAGTGGAAGCGCCACCAACCACTACAATCAAAACAGTCCTAGCATAGAATAGTCCGGTAAAATTTAAAAAAAAACAAAACAATTAAAAGAATATAAAACGACCAAAAACGAAGCAAGGGTGTCAAAATTTAAACAAAAACAAAACAATTAAAAGAATATAAAACGACCAAAAACGAAGCAAGGGTGTCGCTAATACCCCAGCCTTATGTGAAGCGCTACCAACACACATATGTATGTTTTCAAAAAAATGCTAGCAAAATGATGTGAGTTGTTTAGGTAAAAAAAATGGCGGGGAATTTTCTGGACACCAATAATACAACAGGGGTTTTAATCATCGATATGCATTGCCTTAGATGTAACGTTTGTAGTGTAGTGGTCAAATCCTTTAACTGATTCATGCGCCTCGAGCTGAAAACCCTGAGCATCATCAATTCTGATATTTTTATGAGTTTTATTATCTCTGCTTGCAATAGTATCGATATATATTTTTTTGCTTGTGTTCTAAAAAATAGGGAAATAGCGGCCTTAATTCTCTAGCTCGGAATATGGCGGCTTCAACTCTCTAACTCCTAAACTTTTTAACTCAAAATATACTATGATCCATTTTAAAATATTGTAGTATTTTGCATGAAAAAAATTCTAAAAATTTGCGATTGTTTAAATGAAATAACTCAAAAACTAATTTTTTTTAAAAATTTTTATCTTCCCGAGATTTTTATTTATGTTAAAATTCCCGAGTTACATAACTTGGAAATAAATTTCAAAAAAAAATAAAAATCTCAAGTTATTTAATTTTACTAATTTAATTTACAAAAATTCTAAAAAGTAATTTTTCTGAAAATGAATCTGAAGTAATTTTCAAACTATACTAGTATAGTGCCATTATTGGTTATAGATATTTTAAAGTTTGCTTGTTTTTAGTATTGATGCAACAGAAACAAAAAGGATTGGGAAATTCGTTAATGACTCGCCATTTCCAAATGCAAAAATGATGCCTATTACAGTAAAGAGCCAAAAAAGACTATGTCTCTTTGCTCACAAGGATATTTCCAGCAGCACCGAAATTCGCTACAACTATGGCGATGTCAAAAATTTGTGGTGGAGAAAACAGGTAAGTTATAAGTTTTGGTTGGCCTATAAATTAATTTCTGTTTTTTCTATTTTTTTTGCAAATATTCTGAATCTAACACATGCATTGTAGTTTATGCGCCCTATGTACTGCTTGAAACATACAGGCCTCTCATATGTATTGCTTGTAACATACAGACCTCTTACATTAAATCTCTTTGTGTGATAATTTTCTGCTTCAAATAAAGTAGAGAAGTGTATGTGTTCGGTTTTGATTCCATCAATTCTTGTTACTCTTTCAAGTTCGTTTTTTTCTTCGATAGAAAGAATGCGTCTTTCCATTGCAACTTGAAGATGTAGCTAAGGCTGGTGGTATGGTTCTCGATAGCAAAACTGAAGTAGCTCAAAATGTTGAAACAGCAATTACATCAAAGCCTGAAGAGACAGGATTAGTAGAAGTGCATAAAGTTAATGGCAGTGGTTTTGAGTTCAGAGAACATCATTTAGTACATCCTAATGAAAATCAAGTAATAGAAGTAATTTTGAGCTTCTGTCATTTTAAGGGTATTTGCATGTAAGTGTAATTTCAATAGGAAACTGCATATAATGATTCCAGAAAAGTGTGTTGGTGCCAAAAATTGAGAATAATGGATAGTATTTTTATTGTCTATATTTTTATCTGATCCCATATCTTTTCATTTATTCCAAAACATACAGAAATGATGGACCCGATGTATATGGAGAATTGATTAGACATTAGTGCAACGTGTCCTCATAAGTTTGGAGGCAGAATAAATTCAAAACAACTGTCCAGTACAGCAGACAAAAGAAAACTGCAGCTGACATTATATATAGAACAATAATGTTGCTATTGCATTTGAAAATTACTATATTATTATTCCAGTTCGATAGAAGTGAATCAAGTGAAAATGAAAGTGACATTAGTGAAAATGAAAATGACTCAACTGCAGTAAGTACTTCATTTCTTGTTTTAACCACATTTCAGACATTCGCTTTCGTGATGATGTTCAGGCTGTAAGGTGTTGTGATCTTGGGATATGAGAGATAAAGAGAAGACAGTGTTTATAACTCAAGGTCTATATTCTAAATGAGGAGTG
>JAUELI010128700.1:0-14048 GCA_031471325.1 Catablema vesicarium
GCATTGAGGCTAATCATATTGGCTCTAAGCCATTCACATAGTAATTTAAGATCGTGGTTTACTTGTTGATTTATTTTTCTTGAGAGAGCTATTACAATTTATAAGACTAGTGTCGTCCGCAAAATGATAATTTCAGAGTGTTTGATAGCTTTATGTAGATCATTTATATGGATAAGAAATAAGAGAGGGCCTAGTACGGATCCCTGGGGGACTCCATGTTTGATAAGTTTATTTTCAGAGGTTTTACCATCAATGGTTACACTTTAATATCTGTTGGATAGATAAGATTTAAGTAGGTTATTTACAATTCCTCTTATCCCATAAGGCCGTGATAAAAAGATATTCTGTTTTGCGTGCTAAGGGTAAAACCTCAATGCGTTTTATTCTACAATTTTATTGCACAATAAAAAGGGCAAATGCGACTTTTTTTCTGATACAGATTTTCAAATACAGCTATAATACAAGAATTCAACTTCTATGGACCCTAAAGGCAGGCTTGGTGATGAAAGCGATTGCACACGCACTCCCAGCGCACATCTAGAAGAAAGAAGGAGTGTAACTTATTGCACGCTTATGTTTTGTAAAGTAGGACTCCTCATATTTTTCCTTCAAATCATATAATCATTTTCTTTTTAATCAAGTGTTATTGTTATGTTTATATCCTGTTTAAATGTTGTTTGAATTACATATTTCGAAATGAAACGTATATATTCTTTTTCACGACGTAACTATTCAAATTTTAAATATATTCTATTGTTATTTTCATGCACGTGTAAGTTTCATTATGTTCATGTCGCATTCACGTGTAAATTATTCGAAACATAATTCTTTTAAACAAATAAGTTTATTGTTCTAACATTATTTTGTTTGATGGCATGCTGAACATTTTGTAAATGACATCGAAGTCAGAAAATAACATTAGAACAACGCTCACGGCGTTTCTGTTTACTGTGGTTTGTATTTCTGAACAATCAAGACTTTGAATAAGTCCCAGTAAGCAGAAAACTTTTAATTCTTTCTGAATGATCTACATGTGTTTTTTCGTATAATAATATTTGATCTTCCATCTTTATCTATAACATTTCAATGGGTCTATAAATTCCGGAGTCTTATTGTTTCACTCGTATAAGTGAATATATTGTCAGCTGTTTTTAATATCTCTCAAAACTAACTCATATATAGCATGCTTTGCACCAAATTATTAATTATACAGAAGTTTAAGTGGCGTTTTCAAAAGAACTAAACAGAAGTGAAAAATTCCATGATTCAAGCACTGTGGATTGCGTAGATACGTTTACTGGGGATTGGATTGAGAAAAAACAAAACAATGCGCTCATATATGCATAAAACCAACAAATGAGCTGAAAAAAAACGAGTGCGCGCGGACACGCAAAACAGAAGATCTTTTTATAACGGCCTAATGGGATAGTTTGTCGAGGAGGATAGAGTGGTCGACAGTGTCAAAAGCTTTTTGTAGGTCTATGAAGCTACCGCAGGCGTATTTGCCATTGTCGAGAGCATTTCTCATTAGTTCGGTTAGGTGTAGGAGGGCATGAGCGGTGCTATGCTTGGCCTAAATCCATATTGCGCATTGAAGAGATAGTGGTTTGCATTTAAAAATGAGTAGATTCTACATTGAAGTATTTTTTCGAAGATTTTATTGATGTTAGAGAGCAGTGATATGTGTCTAAAATTACTGAGGTCTAATATAGAGTCTTTCTTATGTATAGAGATGACATTTGCATATTTTAGGCACTGAGGGTATATACCAGATGAAATGCAGCAGTTAAAGATTTGTGAAAGAATTAGGCTTAGAGTTGGAGCTATGAATTTTAATACTTTGTAGGGATGCTATTAGGTCCTGTTGATTTGTTATCATTGAGGGAGAGTATGATTATTTCAATATCATTACTGAATATAAGTTGAATAAAAATTGAGTTAGCATTAAAATTACAAAGATAGTCATGAAACTTAGTTTTAGAAGGAATTATTTTTTGTTTGGTTTTTTCTGCTATAGTACTGAAATGAGAATTAGGCACATTAGCTACTCCTAAAGGATCATTGACAAGTGCATCATTTACCAAGAGGAAATTTGGAGTCGACTGTTCCTTTCTTTCTGCAATTTATAAGAGTTCTAATACCCTTCCAATCCATTTTGGTGTTGTTTTTATGTGTAGAAAAGTAGTTTTTATGAAATAAGTCTTTACTGGCTCTTATAATTTTGGTTAGTGAATTCCTGTAGGTTTTAAATTTGTTGTGGAGTGGTACTTTTCTAGATTGTTTTGAAGATAAGAATGATTTGTACATATTATCCTTTTATTAATTGAAACCAATATACCTTTTGTGATCCAGGGTTTTTTAGTGATTTTATTTTTAAAAGATACTTTGTTTAGAGGCGCATGTTTATCAAAAATCATGTTTATCAAAAATCGAGTTAACCTTGTTAATGAGGATGGTTGATGCTTGATTTGGATCGGACTGTTTATTGAATAATTAGCATAAATATCCTATATAAAATCATCTTGGTCAAATTTTTTATAGTTCCTAACAAATTTTTTAGTTGATGTTTTGTGATTGTCAATTGAAAAATCTAAAAGTGCAAATTGTGCAAGGTGATCTGAAATGGAAACTGTAAAATTACCACCAGTTACAGGTGTATTTATTAGATTGGTAAAAATATTATCGATGAGGGTTTTATAATGAGAAGTAAAACGTGTAGGCCTGAGAATGAGGGGTATCAGGCTATTGGAGCTGATCAGGTCCAGAAAATCGGAAGTTTTCGTGTGGGTGTCACTTTTCATTAAGTCAATGTTGAAGTTCCCTAAAATAATGATTTTTTATTTTCTTTAGATATTGTTTCGAGAGTTTTACATAAGTAAGAATTAAAGTCTTCAATAGAAAGATGTGGATGCTTGTAGATACAACCAACTATGAAGTTTTTTTTTTCTTTGTTTTTATCATTTAGTACTTCTACAAAAACAGATTCGAGGTCATTGGGCTGATACATTTGAATTTCAGTCCTAGTTAAAGTATTGTATTTGTTTGCAATGAAAAGTCTGACCCCACCTTTAGTAGATTCAGTAAGACAATCAAAGTTTTTGTAGCCTTCTAGTTGGTATAGAGATTGCTGAGATTGGAATCCTGTTTCTGAGATGCCAAGAAAGTCAAAATTAGTATCACAATTTGAAAGTAGGGTGTGCAACTCATCATAATGTAGTCTGAGAGAGGCTATGTTCAGGTGGAATACTGCAAGGGAATTTTCACTTGTTTTTATTTTATTGAATTCGCTAAGTGTATTGTATAAAGATTGGTTGTTGGTACTGTTTGCTCCATTTTCAAATATTATGCCTTCTATTTCTTTAAAAGTGTTCATCATTGAACACTTGATTGATCATCATTGATATTGGGCTCAAGAGAAATATTATCGTCAATAAAGTTCTTACCCTGGAGTGTAAGCTCAAGTTTTTCATCTGTAATTTCCATGAATGGCAGTGTTTCTTTAGTACATTTGATGCAATTCCAAGAATCATTTACTAAGTCAATTAGCTCCTGGTACTTAGCATTACTAACATAGCTACATTTAATATGGCACCACAAGTTACATATATCACATTTAATTGCACAATGATTTTTTGCTACAGACTTATGGCAGATTCCGTAAGGAAACGAAATTGGCATTAGCTATAGATTAGAATATAGGTGTTTAACACAAATTTGGACCAAAAAACAAGCAGACAAAAAGAAGAATAGACAAAAAAGTAAAATGCTAAGTATTAAATGGCAGATCAGGCCTAAGTAAGACGATTTCTTTGACAAAACGGAGCTGAGAACTCGATTTTCAGAGGCTGAAAAGCAGGAGTCGATACACTCAACAATAAAAACAAAACTTTACTTTTTAGCATAGCAGAGGTACCATTTTGAGATTCAAACAAAGCAGGGCAATTAATCAAAAATCTAGGCGCTAAAAATATGGATGAGGCGTAAAATAATAAAATACAGAGTTGATTGAGACTTTGCGCTTTACTATTATATTGCCAAGAAAAACTTAATTACGGTTCTCAAAATCAAAATCAGGGAAAAGTTCCTTTAGTTTGTCGAAGTGCAATATTTTCTTCGGTGAAGATTCTTTTGTTAGACCAATATGTACCTCACCATTGTTTGTCCAGTAGGAACTTATTTTCTTTGCTTGATATAGTCTTCTGCTTTGCCACCATAGCTTCTTATAGTAGCGCATAAGTTATCGTTAATGAAGACTGGTATATTCATGTCCTTCAGAGTCTTTCTTTTTGATTTTATCTTTTCGCAGATTTTTCTGTTCACGAAACGAATTATCATTCTTTTTGGAAGGATAACACCTGCCTTTCTCGGCAGGCTATGGCAAGCCACGATTTCACTTGGATGAACTTTTATATCAATTTTTTGGAGTAGTGCAATGACTTCCCCTTGAAGGTGGTCATCGCCGATGTTGTCGGATAAGCCTGCAATTTCCAGGTTGGCTCGACGCCCATATTGTTCGAGGCTGGTGAATTTTGCTTCAAGATTTTTAATTTTTTCGTCTTGTTTCAAGTTTACTTCTTCGAGGAGAGTAATTTTTTCGTTAAGATTTTGGATTTTTGCTTCCATTTCGTTGATTATTTCATCTTTCATTGTGCCTATCTTCAAGTTTATTTTTCTGAGTTCGGCGAGTAGAGATTCATTTGTATCACTTGGTTCGTCTTGTTCAGTTTTTTGTTTGTTCGTCTTCTGATCGAGTCATGATGGAGGATAGAGCTGTTTAAAGCGATGCACATAAGAAGTAGTAAAAAGTAAGTTGAGGATTTTGTTAGATTAATTTTTTGTTAATTTTTCGGCACGAAAAACGAATTTACTCCAGCTCTTTAAACACGTCTGCACTTGATGAGAGCCAGAAAACAATTCTGATTCAGTGACATAGTGGGAATCGAACTAAATCACAGTAAATAATTGACTCCCATATTATTATACTGTACGACGTTTTACTTTTAAAAAGTTTTGAACAATACAGTAATCAGAAAACAGATTTTGTAAATGAATTTACTGTTCTTAGATAGGAGATGCTGCGCTAAACAACTATCTAGAAATCTTCGAAAATGAATTACTATAAAAGTTTGTAGTAAAAGCCAGTATATATAGCCAGGCCATGAGACCGTCTTGTTAAACCCATGAAATAATGAAGTGAAAACTAGCAAAAACTAGCAATAATATTACAACTGATAAATGAATATGTACAACATACACACGAGTGCAACCTCATTCCCAGCGTCCTCTGCCTCCTTTGAAATTCAAAATTCCAAAAGAAAAAAGATGCTGCGACAAGGCTGTTACAACATGTGTCTATAAAATGTACATATCTGATCGTATAGATAAAAAATAATAATAATAATAATAATGTACAAACTTTATCATAGTATACATGTGTGACCATATACAGCTTGAGTATATATACTAAGGGCAATTATTACTCAAACAATGTCACATACCCTAGTCCTTTGACATAAGTTTTACATAGTCTGTATGTACATATTGGGTTCTACTTTTTTATATTTTCTTTGAATCAAAACCACTAAACTAATCTAACCCTCAACGTGTTTTTTCTGTATGTCAATATTCTATATTTCAATGTTCCTGGGGTTCTTATGTTTTTTAATTATTGTTTAGATAATCAAAACAAGTTATTTTTTAAAAATTGCAAGCTGAACGCCGCCACAAGCATTTTTGGAATGAATTAATTTATTTGTAAGTGCGTTTGACTGCCTTCAATCGATGAGAAAAAACTGAAAAGAAATAGAAGTAGTATAAAAATAGTTATTTCACGCCAGCCGTAGACGGCAATTTAAATTAGATGGTAGTTCACAATAGACGGCAAATCGTTTCAGACGGCAATATAAGTTTTGGACGGAAATTTAATTTGAACCTTGAATTTATAAACAACCCTATCTTATAAAAGTAACTACTGTAACTTCTTTTCTTTTAATAAAACATGATAGCGATGTTACATTTTTCTGTGCTTATTTCATCAATTTACTATGGAGCTAAATTCTACACTCAAAAAAGAAGTTTCGACAGGAGGTATGACAGACAAAAACATCAGAAAACAAAAAAAGTAAAGATTTAAATACTCCTTCCTGTCAAATGTAATCGAAAACATTGTCGCTGTGCAACAAGATTACTGACAATTCTCAATCAATGTTTCATGAATGGTTGAAACAATTGAAGCAAGTAAACAATAAATTTATTATAATAGAAATGTCTGCTCATAGTTCCTCAAAAAAGGATGAAAAAAACTTTGTCATGCTATCTCAAAGATCTGTTGAAAATGGAAGAATTGGTAAGGTGCTAATACATTATACGATTTTTCCAGGTATTCTCAAGAAGCTACAAAATATTGGAGGTAACTCGAAAGCTGTTGAAGAGAAGCCTCACAAATGAATGAAGATTTTGAAGAACAACTAATTGTTGATGAATGACACTGACGCTCACTCGAGTCAATTGATAGAAGAGAATTAGCACATTTTTATGCTGATATGATGACGTCAGAAATTAGATATCTTGTACAATTGAACTGCGAAGGCTGCATAAAGTTTTGGCCTAGCCAAAAAGATCATGATTGTCTGGTTACACCTGTAGAAGATCTTATTGAGCGATATTTCTAGGAGTTATTTGAACAAGTAAACAAAGTTTCAGACAACAATGCATTGTTTGAAAGAGTTGAAGATAGCTGGTCCTGTAAAAACAACAGTTATCTGTGTAAGGCTGAGTGTTGGGGCCCCGTAACAGGTGTAAAGCTACATCCAGAGTCACAAGTTCTGGCGCACAGATGACCGCTGTTTTTAAATTAATTAACTGGTTTTTATACCTATTTTTATATCTATTGTCCAGTTTTTGTAACCCATATTTGTACCCAGTTTTTGTACCCAGTTTCTGTTTTTGTCCAAAAAGGCAGTCAATCTTGTTTAGCACAACTACCTTGTAATAAGGGAGGATGCTACCACATTCTTTAGAGAGTCTAACCTCTAAGTTAAATTATAACATATTGTCATTAGACGAGTTTGATCATAACAGCTTGCTGTTTTGTTACTTCATTTCATCATGAACTTATAACTTCAAAACTGTTCATGTCAAAGGAACTATTGCGTGCAGACTTTCTCAACATGATTGAAATGTTACAATAAGAGTTATTTTCAAATGTGTAAAAACTAATTAAAAACTACAGTAAATGTGTGAATGCGATTTTTCGCTGATGTAATTTATTTTGATTCTAATGTTACTAAATAAGTGAGTTGAACATTGTTGTTATTTATTCTGAAATGACCATACGGAATTGTAGAAATTCCATCTGCTAATATATAGCATTTATCATCATATCCGGAGAGAGATTTTTTGTTTTGTTCAATCGCTTAAAGTTAATGATTATATGACCTGATTACACTGTACAATTTCGATATGACGTCTAAATAGACACCTTTGATAATCAGCATGTGTTCATTTCTTCCTGATAACGGATGTTTTAACACCTTTCACCTTTTTCCTCTCGATGCCTTTTTCATTTTCTCTAAACTTTAAGCGTGATCTTTACCGTAGCCGTAGTACAATTCAAGATCTCGAAGCATGTCATGGTATATGTCTTCAGTTTTGATGGTATATGTCAGTGAATCTGTATCTGTGAAAAGTAGTTTATATGATGAAAAGCATACATACATACAAACTTTGATAAATCTAAAATACAAAAACCAGTATAGATATGTCTGTTCAACTTTGAATTTATGTTTTTACGTTCCACAGCGATAAGATCTTCATGAATGATTTTGAAATTTGAAAAAGATGGCTTAGCAGTACGTTTCCTCAATCTTTCTTGACATCCAAACAATTCAATATTTCTACGGTTTCTGAGATTTTCCATGGTCTTCCCAAACATACTATTATTTATTAGCTGGAAAAAATTCTTCTCAAAATCATTTCTTGCTAGACTACTAATATGTCGATCTGTATCGAAGTCGATGTAAGCTTTCAACCACGGACTTTGTTTGAATGTAAGAATACGATGAACCTATAATATAAAAAATTATAGAAAATCATGATAAATAACTTTGAGAAAGTCAATATATATTTTTCTTTTCTTTTCTTTTTTCATCTTTTATTCTAAACGATAGACGATCTTATCAATACTATAGGATTTACCGTTTCAAGTTTGAGTCCAAGCTGTAAATATAATTGTAGGTTGCGATAGTGAACAATATAGTTCTTCTGGTTGCTTAGATTTGGTACAAGCTTTTGAATATTACCAGCTGTTACTTCCTCCCATGAATCCTCCCAACTGGATTAATTCTGAGATAGGGGATAGTCTGATTGTTCATCATGTAGATAGTCTGGATAATCTATAAAAATGAATATTGAAGAAAACCTTAAAGCTTTAAATAGCATATATATAAATTTTTATTTTTTTCTGTTTTGTTTTTCAAATCCGGTATTATTGATTGCAGAATAAAGTTAAATCTCACCTAACTCAACCTCCAGAATATATCCTTCACTATCATCTCCAGATAGTCTGCTAATATCGAATAACTCTATTTGTTTTTCTGTCAACCAACAAAAATCGCGAACTGGAAAATGCTGACTCATAGCCCAGCCATACAAGTTATTTGCATCAAGATGGATCCTATCCATCAACTGATGGATGATTTGCTTTTGCATACCTAAGGAATAAATATAAATAAATAAAAAGAAGCCCATTGAGCAGGTCTTTGCTCACTGGGAGAGAATGAAAATTAGCAGCTATATAGTCAAAAATATATTCAAGATTAGTTCAAAAATAATGATTGCATAAGTTGAAAAAACATAAAAGACATAATAGCAAATAAAGAAACTAAAATATACAGGCTAGGTTGAGAGAAAAATATACATGTACGCGGCAATAACTCTTGTTATATACTCTATATAAAGGTGTCGAATACACTCATGTCTTTCTTGTTATAAACTATCATTCGCACATACTACGTTCATATATAAAATATCTACCTGTTCTTTATTGTAGCCACGCCTCCACGAATACCTTCTTCTATAAAAAAATGTGTATCGATATCCGTTAGCAAATCTAATTTTACATTGGTCATTTTCAATGCTGCTTGCCATGGTAAGCCTGAAGCGGTGAAGAAATGGGCAGGATCTATTTCATAGTACAATAGACACATATTCCTAAACTCCTCGGAAACATCTGCTGGCAGTAATACATCTGTAACCAGATATAAATCATGGTATTGCTCTAGATTATCTAAGCGAACTTTTGTCATATTTTGAGCATGCTTATGATCTTCACGAATTATCTTCCATAGAGAGCGAGTTGTAGAAATGATGTTAAGATGGGAGTTCAGTTCCTTGTCAATAAATCCAACCACTCCTCGACCTATAAAATACAAAAGTATATAGTTATCGTTAATTAAGAAGATTGGAGAGATTATGCTGTCAAGAAGTGGACATAATGAATTGGTTATAACTGTTCATAAACATAAAAAAATTCAATATAGCGTTATAATATCAACTACTCTAAGTGTTAATGCTTCTGAATTATAATTAATAAATAATGTTTATTAAGTAATCAAGAAATGATAACAACAAAATTTTAAATATCAAATTTTTTAATCTTGTTATTGTTTTTTGATTACTCGTTAAAAATGAATATTATTTGCTCACCATTTCTTTCTGTTGATTGGTGTCCAATGTTGGTGGTATATATGGATCACATCTATAGTCTCCCAAATTCTCTATCCTATCATCCTGATGCTGACCAGACTCTTCCATAAATATATCTTCACTATCATTGTTCAATCTGCTAACATGTTCTGTACCATGCTTATCTTGTGAAGGAAGTAAACTTTTCCATGTTGTTTGGTATGCAGGCCACTTCACCATGTCTCTTCTTAACCGCAGATATTATAAGATGACTATCATAATTTTTTAGATTATGAATAATTACAGGAATGCATACATTTTCTGAATTTATCCTTACCTGTAGATTACAAATGCTATGGTAATGGTCAGCCACCTTCTTTTTGTTTCAGTATTCTTTGTCAAATGGTGAAATTAAGAAGTTCCTCTTACATAGATAGCATTTTGCTGCATCTTGATGTTGATTTCTTTGTAGACCAGTCAATTCTTTCATTGGTATTTTTCTGCTATATCTCATCTAATTTCCATTGCTTCCCCCAAAACATAGTCAATAAATCGCTCGGCACTATTCTCTCCAGTATAAACATAGGGTGGTTTATAGTAACACTTATCGATACATTTCGTATAACAGCAGAAACCATCAGAGATATGCAACTCTTTCTTGCCCAGGATTCTTTTCCTTCGTCAGTGTTGTTGTTGTTATTGTGGTTTCTGTTATACTCAGCGAACAACTTATGTAATATACATTCGAAGTCAGCATACATAAGAAATGGTAAATGCAGCATGTACTCATACCTCTAGAAAAAAAACTTTATCGTCTTGATCTTTATCATTTTCCTGGGTAGAAACACTCACTGTGTGTCTATTATGAGAATAGCATACAAGTTAAAAAAAAATTAAATAAATAATAACAACATTTATTTAATATAATGAAGCAGAAGCTTTTCAGATTTCAGTCCATCATCAGTGCATGAATAAAAGTTAAAAATCTAGATTTTGTACATATATACGAATAGATTCCATGGTGATCAAATATAAGATAATTACAATAAAATATTAAAAGGTTAAAATAAGTATAAAATATTAATCTCAAGTGCCATCTCTAAAAAGGTTTAAAGTATTAAAAGAAACTTGATCGTTTAAAAAAGGTCCAATAATAGCAATGTATGAGGCTTCTAAGTTTTTATGAGTTTGATCGTTAGTGGGTGCTGATAATAAAATTGACTATATGAAGGAGTGTTCTTTGTGTCTCTACATTTGACTTTTATATACAAAAATTGAACACAAAAATCTTATAAACATGTTACACCAAATAATTGATTTTGCATTCAAAGGTGGAGACAAAAAAGTTTTGAATTTTTCATGAAACACCATATTCTGTGGAAATGAACTAAAAAATATTTTACATGTTCCTCTTTAGAAGCTGCTGTACGCTTTCTGATTAAAGAATTTCATTTTACAATTGGCAACTCCGTACTGGCCCAACATATTATCATTCCCATGGGAATTGACCAGGCCCATTTTGGGCAAACTTGTATCTGTATGATCATGAATGCAGATATATTTCGACTCTTATTTATAGTGACAAAGCTGAAGCTTGTAGATTCCACAGTCTATTTCGTTTCATCGATTATCTACTAGCTATGAACAATGGAGATATATTTGCTCATTCTTTTGAGAATATCTATCCACCTGAGCTGGAACTTAAGGTAGAGCACCAAGGTACTCACGCTACATTTCTTGATCTTGACTCTACTATCAAGGATGGGATGTTTATAATCAATGTGATGCCTTTCCATTGCCTTTCCATTTTTTATTGTTTGTACTGTATTACGGAAGATCAATGTCATTATTTGAGACCCTGAAAGCAAACAGTATTTTATTCTTATCAATTTTCAATCAATATTTTTCTAATGAAAGCCCAATATAAAACAGAAACAAAAACAACCAAAAAATATTTTCCTATATTCTTACAGTAAATTTCCAAATTCAAAATGTTTTTCAACATTGTACTGTAACAGTGTAGTAAAATGGGCATAAATTTCTTTCTTACATAATGAAAAAATAGAAGCTGTACACAATACTAACAACATTTCGGTCTTTCCAAAATTTGAAAACCTATAACAAAACATAGCTGTAACAGTATAATGATTTATAAAGACATTTTAATTTGAAATGTTAGTCAGGAGTAACAGGACAAAGGAGCAAAAAAAATGACACAGAAAATAAACTCATAAACAAACTTTGCTGTGACCTTAGTGCCATTTTAATGCATTTTAAAAAGCTTTTCCACCCACACCCTACCCTTTCTTCTCCTGAAACAACCTATATACATTAGATGAGGTTAAAAAGGTTTATTAAATAGTTTTTTATTGATCACTATTAGTGTAATCTAAGACTTACTTGAACAGAAATCGTCACTGATAATTGTATTGTGCCTCACTGTGAATTATGTGAAGTCTCAGTCTTGACCTGCATATGTAGAGTCATTGATTATTAGCTTTATTATCATCTACTGTAACCACCCTTTGGGTTTTTAAATGTTGGGCTAGTTCAAGTGTGGCTATTTCCTAGCCACACGCTCCTAGTCTCTCTTTGATAACTGATCTAGTCTTATATTTCCACACAACCTTTCCAACTGTAATTTTTAGTTATTGAAAATACATTTATTTTGTATCTTTAGCATCGTTTAACAGAATCAAAAATCGATATATAAAAAAAATCCTTTCATAGTTTGTTTGAAGTCAAAATACTCTCCCTTTGTACTGTGGTCTGCCTCCATTGTTGTGCAAGTTTAGTTATTTTATTATTTTTGAATAATTCATTCATCTTCGAAAGAAAACTAAGAAAACATATCGCTATAGTATAAAACACCTTTTTTGCTTGCTCAAATTGTCTTCAAATTTTTACCATAGGTTGGTATCCAGAAGAGAAGTATTCCCTTGCATTTTTAGCCTCGTAGCTTGAGCCAAAGTTTTTTAGAGCTGTTTTAATATTTGGTGATTTCTATTTTGGGACAGTACCTCGAAACCAGTGGCAACTTTGAAATTTTTCCAGCAGCGGAAACTCCTAAAGATTATGCATACATCTCAAGGTATCGAAACATCCTTTCTTCGTTTGATGATCTTGACCATGCCTTGAAGCCCCTTTCTTCGTTTGGCGATCTTAACCATGTAATTCTTGAAGCTTCTTTAAGATGGAATTGAAGGAAGATCATTGATTGAAAAAAGAGAAATCAAGTAGTTTTTAACTCAGCAGTTAACTCTTCCTTTCCCTGCTGTACATTGGCTTCATCTCCATCTCTAAGGCTAGCAAAGAATGGATTCTCCATTGTTGAAATGAAAGACACATTTCCAGTTAAAATAAAGTACAACTGAGCATGGCAATTATCCTGTTAGAATGACGCCATGGATCAATATCCAATCAGCAGCCACATATTGATTTTCCGTAACTTCAGGTTTAGGACTCACAGTAAAATATTTTTGTTGCGATTCGCCTCTAATATTTGGGCAATTTGAATCCAAAACGATGAATAAAACTCTCTGGTGAGACCATCCAAATAATCACCTTGTTCTTCTAAAAATATAACGAAAACTTTACAATTCAAAATTGATTCATCCATATATTGGGAGAGACCTAATTGAACAAGATTTCTCTGGATATTAAGAGTTCCTGCTTCTCCATCAGGAGGTCTCCAATAATTGCTTCTCTTTCGTCATCAATTTCATTTGAATCCCACTGACTGATATCATCAGCAAAGATATGTTCTATGAACTGACTAATTAAACGAGCCGATCTTCTGTTCTGCTCCGATGATGAATATCTGGATGAGGAACTAGCCGCAGTGGTTATCATGCCAACGTGTTGATGTTTAGTTGGTTACAGATATATTAGAAATAGTTTGTGCATTAGTGGAAGTTGTAGCATTAAATCTTGTTGAAACTATGTTAGAAGAATGTGTGAATATACTGGTTGATACAGTAGGGGCTACCATTCTAACAGGCGGTGCTGGTGTTGAATTTTTTAATTTTATGAGGCCGCAGCCGCAATGAAATTATGATTTTATGAGTAAAATTGAAGTACGATCTAATACTAAGTATCCCAACCTCCTGTGCTCACCGAATGCGGTTTTAAGGGCCAAATCAACAATACAAACTTGGTCTTAATATAACACAATAAATGAACAATATATAATAAGTATATATAATCGCACGGCTACGAGTACAATTAAGAAATAATTATGAGTTGTTTCTGAAATAAAAAAATTTTACGAGTCCCTTTACAAGTCCCTTTATTTCAGAAACAACGAATAAAATTATTTTTTAATTGTACAAGTAGCCGTTGCGATTATAAGCTAATTACCGTTA
>JAUELI010128810.1:0-14032 GCA_031471325.1 Catablema vesicarium
TTATTTTTCCGAGTTATATAACTCGAGATTTTTATTTATATTAAAATTCTCGAGTTATATAACTCGAGAATTTTAAAATAATTAAAAATCTCGAGTTATAAAATTTTAGTAATACGTCATTATGACGTCATAAAAAATAACTCGAGAAAATAACCCAAGAATTACCCGCCTCCGTAATGTAAGTTGCAAAATTAAAAAAAAATAAATTATTGACATAATAAAATCATATGAATAAATATAAACAATACATTCTATTGCAACTAATTAAATACTGGACATGCATCACCTGTTTGTGAACTGACTTTTTCAAAGAGCAAATAAATAAGGAATCATGCCCCAGTGGGCATAAACCTGTTCAAAGTC
The DNA here is from genome assembly GCA_031471325.1 of Catablema vesicarium. Classification (NCBI taxonomy): domain Eukaryota; kingdom Metazoa; phylum Cnidaria; class Hydrozoa; order Anthoathecata; family Pandeidae; genus Catablema; species Catablema vesicarium. Next base: position 364 of record JAUELI010128810.1, read on the forward strand.
CACAAAACAACTTTAAGGCTGGTTACACTTATACAATATTTTTTATAATATCTTTATAAAATACTTTATAATTAGTTATAATTTCCCAAAATTACAATAAAATATATTTTTCCGTGAGGAAAACAAAACGAACTAGTGTCCAAACTACATATGATTTCAAATTTAAATAATAGAATTGCAGCAAATCAGCAGTTTGACTATATTATGATAATTATAAAGATAATATTAACTATATTATAAAAATATTACATTCGATATTCTACAAGTGTAACCCGCCCTTTAGAACAACATTTTGTCAAATGTTGTTTAAGGTTATTTTGCGGACTTTGAACAGGTTTTTGCCCACTGGGGAAGATTGCTCTCTCCATCGCATAGGCACTTTTGCTGCTTCATCCTTTCATGGAATTTTTGTGATATAAATTATTTTTGCAATAATTCTTTTTCTGGCAGATATCAATTTTTTTTTAGGTCAATTAAAAAGGTATACATGTAGCATGTGTCGGCCCTGGTCTACCTAGGCTAAATATGGCGTTCTTACCCGATAAACAAAAACCTGTTCAAAGTTTGCAAAATAACCTTAGAACAACATTTGATCAAACATCGTTAGGTTATTTTGCAGGCTTTAAGGTGGCTTGCGCCCTTCAAATTAGTCAAATTTTTATTTCATGTTAAAACCGTGTAAAAAGGAATAGATAATACAATTTATCGACTTTATATCATATGCTTCAAAAATTAGAGCATTTTAGGATTTTTGTTCACCTGATCGTGTGAACAAGAAAAGAAAAATCTTTTTTTTTCACGTCCAGAGCGATAAAGCTCCATCAGAGGTTCGCATTTTCTTTAAAATTTTGGTAAAGTTAGATCAATCTATTAGGAACAAAAGGGTGTCCACAATTTTTCTCGGAGAGTTTAGATACAACGATATGGACGTTTTTGTTGGGTTAGGCTGGACTAAAAATATTGTTTGTTTCGCGTAACCTGACCGAACGTCATTTTATACAGCCAAGTTTTTGGGTCGGTAAATTCTAAAATATTTTTTTTCTTCCTGAAAACTACCGACCTACCGACCTTGTACAACAACAGGCCCCGACTACACAATTTTTATCGAGTTTCTAGAAGTTTAAATATACTTTAGTACTTCTTTCGCAGAATAAGATGTCTCAAGTTTCTGCTGTGTTGTTTGGAATATATACAAGAACGACAAACGCACCTCATTTGCGCAAGTAATTTTTAAATTGCCTCGTGCGAACAGATTGTTCTCTCGTCCTCCTAATTTGGATAAATTATGTTATCGTCATTATTGTCACAATACTTTATATTATATTAACCAATCACGGTTTTGATGGCATAGTATAATTGTATAATAAACCAATCAAAATGATGTTTGTTTTCAAAAATACATAAAGTTTTTTTGTTTCGCGCTATAATAATCTTTACAACTGGTGCTATATATTAAATTAATCTCAAAATCAATTCAATATTTTTTAGATTATGTTCAGAATGTGATGAACCATTAACTTCTACTTCAGTGCGCAGAAAATGTAAAATGTAAACACATGTAAAGCTTTTATGTAAACCAGTGCAGGAAACGTTTCTAGTACAGGAAGAGTTTTCGCGAATATAATCACTTCCAAATAATCAGTAGAGAAAATATATAACAGCCATTGAACAATAAATAAAGTCTCAAAAGTAAAAAGAAATATGAATGTTTGTAGAACTGTAAAATTTTGCAGACTTTGAACAGGTTTTTGACCACATTTAGGAATATTTTGAAACGAATCTCCTCCACATGGTTTATTGTGAATTATCATCTGTCTAGATAGTGTTTGAATACACATAATTGATCTATTATCATTTTAATTTCAAAGAAAAATATATCTATTAATAAAAAATATCAAAGATTATAACGGGTGGCAAACTTTCATTCGAAAAATCTTTTGTTTATCATATATTTAAACTTTTTATACGAACACGTGATTATTTAACAAAAATTTAAAATGGTAAAGTATTTGTGAAGTCGTGCATGTTTGACCTGTGTTTGTAAACAGACTTTACTTCGCAAATGCAAAACTTTACATGCGGAGAAATAATGTCAATGTATTAACGATGTTCTTCCTGCCTGGATAAAAAACATTGGTTAACTCTCTTAGGGTGAGGAGTTCAGTTAACATTTGGTCAATTTTGGTGTATTTCAATAATTTTTTTTGCCCAATAATTAACCAAATATAAATTTGTCCCGACCGACCAACCCATGTTTTTTTTTCGTGGTCGGGTTATGCGAAACAAACAATTTAATATGGCCAGACTTAGTTATGAAAATTTACAAAATTTACAAAATTTAACTCATGAAAAATGCCATTTCTCCCAACCTTAAACTTAAAAAAAAAAAATGAGACACCCAATTTTTCAAAATACAGAGTAAAGGGGACCGGAACCAAAAAATGTTAAAAAAAAATTGTCTAGGAACTTTATCGCTTTTTTTAAGGACTTTAATTTGCTTTTTTGATTTATCTAAGTAAAAAAAAACTGATTCTTCTACTACCAGAGTCTATTACCTACGAGTATAAAAGAAATTAATAGAAAAAGTAAATTTTCTACCAAAATAATCGCTATTTTATAAAGTATGTTTCAGGGGCGCAAGCCACCTAAACAGTTTTTGTGTCTGTTTACTGGGTCATCAATGTATAAAATGACTTAAATAGACTATTTTTCAGAAAGAATACACCTCTTTATATGAATTTTTCCTCTCTTCTGTCGAGGTCTGGTGCGAGCTTCAACGCACAGGATTATGTACGGAAATCAAACATGAACCCGCCGACACACGCATATTAGATTGTAATAGCATAATAAGTGAACTCAGTGAAGAAGGCTAAATTGAATTATGTGTGATGAGATACTGCCACTTAGAAACGATTAGGTACTTAATCCTGAGGAAATAATGGTTTAAATTTGCAAGTAAGCAAGTATAAGCCATGGTCTCATATTCAGAGGTATATATGGTATGCATTTACGATACCTTCTCTGATGACAGAAGAAATAAGGGTTTTATTTCAGATAAAACAGGTTACTTTCGTTCTTTCAGCAGTAATCTATCTGCTCGCTTTTTTTAACCCCTGTGTACAATCTCCCAAGAAATTGCTACATTTGTTACTTTTGCACAAAGTTTCAACAATAATCTTCACTAGCTTGAAATTAATTTATAATTCACTGTACACTGAAAATATCATTAATACTTTGGTCCCATCTTCAGGTACTGATTAAATGTAGTGTTAGGGATTACATTTCTTTAACCCTTCACTAGTGTAGTGTGACCAACTAATACTTCTACTGCATTAGTACAGAAATTCTTGATATTTTAGGAGGATCGTTCTCCAAAGGATTATATTTATTGTAATGTCTTTATTCAACTTTTATATTCCCAGGACATATTTCAACAATTTCCAGGGATATACCACTACACTAACTAAGCGTTAATTATCACCTCAAGGAATAAATTTCACTTGTTCTATTTGCATTTAAAACGTTCTGATATATTGTACCAGAACAATTATATTGATAACCCAATCAAAACATCAATATTTAACCTGTTGTCATCATCAAACTGTATTGCATTAATTCTTGCTATATAATTAATAGTTGCAAGTACAAACAATTTACATAGGTCATTAAAACATAGTAAATGATTAAAATAATGTTGTCATTGTAAAACCCATCACAAAAGCATTTAATTACAAAACAAATCAAGGCAATTATATAGTTGATAGAAATTAAGGGAATTTAATTTAAATTAAATGCTATCGAAAGGTTATAGACATATTTTAGTAAATTGTATAACTCTTTTATGAGCCAAGGAATAATTTTCTTAGAATTATTATAAAAAAAATGCATAGTAATCATGTTTCCAAATGTATTGGTATTGTTATTCACTAACAATAATGATATTCATGTTAGCTCTTCACTAGCGTAGTGTACTCCTCAACATCTTATAATAATTTTGGTTGTATTAATACCATAGTCCATAGTTGTGATATTTCTGATGAGATAAGTTTTGAGAAACTTCAATTATTACTATATTCTTGTTCATATTTTACAACTGTGGAAATCTTTCAGTAGTTTACTATACTGGTAATGGTTTATACACTTCAGCTGTTAAAACTATGAATTAATATTGCTTGTGTTTTAGATTTTATTACATTAACATATCCGTTTAGTGATGAATAACTTGATCGGTATTATCAAAATTGCTATCATTGGCATTTCATTAAACAATGCAAAAACTTCATATGAAAATCAAATATTTATCGAACCAAACATGAGGAATTGGACAGTTTCAAATATGCACACATTATGTAAAAGACCATTTATTTTTAAGAATGAAAAATGGAGATCTCAGCAATGTATTTCAAATACGTCTTTCAGTATGGATCAGGTAGAATGTCAGCTTGAATCTGAACAATATCTTATACAGAATGTTCATGAACTCACTTTGACTTTACGATTAAATATATCTCAAAACAGTGCACCTTTATACATATTTAGTGTTCGACAGGTGAATAAAAAACAAGATCTCACTAAATATCTTGGTGATGGTATAGATCCTACTGTAACAAAGGGCAAAACACACGAACTAAAAGAGTATATTTACAAAATTGACATGGCAAATTTTATTGGTATATCATTGCAGTTTAAAGATTTCCAAGGTTATTGTGGGAGTATTTATAGCTTAAGTTTATCATATTACACTTGCATGGGCTTGAAAAGCGACTTGGTTACCTATCCTGAAGAAAATGCACCTGCAGTTGGTAAAACTTTAAAAACAAAAGGTCAATGCTATAGACATGCAATTAGCTCGCAAAAACGTGATGTGTACAGAACCTGTAACTGGAATGGAGAAGTTAAAGAATTTGGAACTTGTGTTTGTTATCCAGGATTTACAAAATATAATAAAAGCTGCATTTCATGTCCTTCTGGTGCATTTAAAAGCAAACGTGGAAACCAACCTTGCAATATTTGCGGAGCAAATTCGGTCAGCAAATCTGACTACCATTCATGTATCTGCAACTATGGATTTTTTCAGAAGGTGGATGAAAGTAGCAACCAAAGCGCACATTGTTTTGATATTAGACCGACTAACTTAAAATTTAATTACATAAAAGCAGATTCCGTTAATATAACATGGCAAAGTGTTGACAAAAATCTTACAGTGGGTATAATAAGTTATATTGTTGATTGCGATAATTGCTTGAATGATGAAGGATCATTTCCCAAAAAAACATATACCAACTTTGCCTTTATCAAAAATCTAAACGCTGATAAAGTCTACTCTATTTCAGTAGGTATAAGATATTCAAGGATGACGAAAAACGAAAAACTAATCAATATACGTGGAAGTTTTAAGACAGCTGGAGATTTGCACGGTCATGAAAAGACTACAATACTTATCGTTGCAATTACATTGACCCTTGTTTTATTATTCACAGTGCTGATCATTTCGTTGTATGTTGTAAATAAACGGAAAACATCAAAATTCTTGCAACGAATCAATTCACTTAAAAGACATCGTCGTCCCCCTCCACCCCCACAATCAAATGAGACAGAAGGACTTGAAGATGAAATTAGCCCATATGCTGTTTTTATTCCTGCTCCAATTCCACATTTAGATACGGATGAAGAGAGTGATAATGAAGAAAATAAAACAAATAGAACGATAAACTCCGATAACACAGATGGGTATGTGAGCATGACATACAATCTTAAGAACAAATTTCTAAATAGAACAAAGCTTGTATCAAATGAGTATGCTCCACCTTTTGCAAGTTCTTCATACCAAAGTAACAATCCTGATGTGAGAAAAAGTAGAACTCAAAGTTGTTATTTTCGAGATTCAACAGGGTATGAATTATCTTTTCAACAAATTGAGTTTGCTAAATCAACAAACAAATATAAAAGTCGAGAATGTCTTGATGTTTCAATACCAAGAAGACCACACAGTGCTGATGATGTGAATAAATTACATGATGTAACCACTACTTAGAAAGAATATTTTTTAGTCGAAGATAAAAGACATTTTAGAAATAAACATGTTTACAAACAAAATACACATTATATGCTATAAACATAAAAAGCAGACAAAGTTTTTATACCTTTCATACAAAGGATTGTCACTAGAAGGATTCAGTTCATTTGATTCCCTAACAATAGAAAGAATACAAACAGTCATAAACAATTCAATTCAATTCAATTCAAATAAAAATGAACGACTTATAAAGGCTTTTAAGCATAAAATAGATAAAACATATGTTTGCATGTACAGTGAATCTTGGTGTTCACCAGTAAAATATAATAAATAATAATAAATATAAATAAATACAACGATGTTATATCATATAAATAATTATGTAGTGCAAAGAATTTCAAATTATTCAGAAATAATAGTTACACAAAAGATGCTGGATAGACAGTAATAAATAATTGAAACAATTTTACAAAAACAGTTAAGGAATGTGAATGAGCGCTGTAGTCAAACAGAAACAAAAACTTTTTACAGTATCAAACTATTTCCAGGGTCAAAAATAATTTAGGCCATTAAACGCTCTTCTCCACAGTGGTTATTTACAATCATTTATGTATTTTGAATTATATTTTGAACAACAATATTTAACAATTTAAGATTTTATAATAACTAGCAAATGGACATTATAAATTGATAATGAAATGTGTGAATATGAGTATGTAACAAACATGCAACTGGAGATTAATTATTAGAAATATTTCTACTATGCATGTATTATTATGTTACTTCTGTTTATATTAATATATAATTTGTTTTGAATTTCTCTAGTATTAATAATAATAATTATTTCAAGTATTACTTATTATACTGTGTATTTTTTATGGTATATCGTGCCTATCACCATCTTCACAAAGCCTCTCAATAAGACATGTGTGATCACAGGAAAAGCAGATCGCACGTTGTGACAATTATTCCTTCATGAGTAGGGTTCAGCAAATCGTCAATAACTTTTTATATGTTTTGTTTTAGTATATAAAAGTATATATATTCTGAAAGGTAAATAAATTCTCTATTCACTGGTAAATACATAAATTTCCAATTATTTTTCCAAAAAGAAATAAAAACCTCTGTATGCTTTCCGTAGCCGAAAACTTCAAAGAGCAAAAAGGTACAAGGATTTTTTTTCAATCTACATAAAAAATATGTGACTGAAAAGCGCTCCATTCGATCTCTAGAGTTTTTTTTCTTTTTAATTTTTTGCCGAGATAATTGGGTAAACATACTATTTTTAATTACTTCTTCTTGAAAAACTAAATTTTTCTCTTTATTCATACGAGCAAAAAAAAAAAGAAAAGAAATGAGACACACTTCTATGCACCATGATTTGCTAAGTCTGATGACATTAAAAGTAACGTTCTCCCGATTTTATCTTGTACCTTCCTGCTTTTTAAAGAAGCCTAACTTCATAAAAAGTTTGTTCCGAAATACGGCATTTTAAAGTTTTCTGATGATTGAGTAAACATAAAACAATAGGCTTTATCGAAGTTTTATCAACAGACGCCTTGAAGATCATCTTTTGAAAAATTAAAAAATGTGTATTGAAACAAATTGATAAGGAAGGAAATAATATATTATATTTCTAAAGATTCTAAGAAAATATATTGCGTATCCATGATAACTTAAATTTCAGAGATTCATCTCTTTTGAAATTAAAACAATGCATATTTAATTGGTTTAAAAGTTCGATATTTTTGGTTATTGTTTAGCATTGATGGGTTTTCTATTTCAAATTCTTCATTTTTTTTAAGAAATGAAAAATGCTAAAAAAATGTAATTTGTGGGTTTGGTGTATCCTTAAAAGACGAAAGTTTATATGTTCAGATAAAGTTGTTAACATTATTGTGAATTTTGTGGAATCAATTTTTTTTTTACCTCCCATTGCAAAGATTTGTTAGTTAAACATTCAACTTACGGTTCCGCATATATATCATTAGTAGAAGATCTTTCTTTTGTTGGAAGTTCTTTTATATCACTAGAAATAAAAGAGAACATTTGCATTAAAGTATTTACAGCCTGGTTTAATAGTTATTTTCTAAGATTCAGATAGTTTGACTACACTTTTTTGTGAGTGACGACCCAATATTTCTGCTGGTCACTTAATGAATCCAAATTGATTTGGTAATTTGAATATAATACAGAAAAAAAGTGCGCATAGACATAGCTAAGCAGGTGGTCTAGACAGAACATTAAAGTTGTTGATTAATAGCATATAGTCCTTGAAATCTTCCTTTTTCAGAAATGAGGAAATAATATAAGAATTTATAAAGCCTATCAGGTATATTTATAATATTTTCCTATTTTAAACACACTTTTGATATTATAATATTGTAAACCTTATGAGAAAACAATGAGATAACCGAATAAATACCGAATATGGAGGAGGGATTTTTTAGAACAGCCTGAATCACTCCCCCACTGAGCTTGTTTTGACTCTTGTGAGATATTGAATCTTATTACTACTAGCATATCAGCTTAGTTTGGAATTAAAATTAACCATTTTAGTAAGCTTGACTCACTTAGATGAGCCATACAATTCGTTTGTAGATGTGAGATCTTTTGTTGCTAATTCTTGAACAGGATTTCTGTAAAGAGAAAAATAGACGCGAATTTCTGTTAAATTATCAAAAGCAAATATATTGTGATTAGCATATTTAATGTTTGAATTTTCTTCCAACAAAAGTGTGTCCTAATGTAAAAAATATTATAATTACAGAAACATTATCGGTTCTCTACTGGTTTTTTAGATAATTATTATAATTATATAAAGAAATTTAAAGAAACTTATCAATGATTTGCAAAGCAGATGTTGGTCTGAAATTGATCACAGAAGCTTTTACTTGCATTTTGGGTATACTTTTTGGGTATACTTTTTGGGTATGCTTTTTGGGTATTTGCAAACAAATTAGAGAAAAGCGCAATCTTGGGTTCGAAAGTGAACAAACAATACTTTCATTACAAACTTCTAGCAGAAATATCTTCAGAACCATGAGAATTACTTGGAACCATCGCTGTTTGAACATTTTATCAATATGGTAATCAAGTCAAATCATGTCATGCGGCAAAAAAAGAAACTTACGCAGCTTCATAATAGTCATTTGAGGTTGATCTATCTTTTGCAGCTTCATAATAACCATTTGTGGTTGATCTATCTTTTGCAGCTTCATAATAGTCATTAGAGGTTGATCTATCTTTTGCAGCTTCATAATAGTCATTTGTGGTTGATCTATCTTTTTTTAATTCATTGTTTGGACTATGAACAAAACAAAATAACTTCACATATAAAAAACACTCCGTTTTGTGCAAACATTTATTTCCAATCAACATGCTAAAATACTTTTAACTTAAAAGAAGTATGAGAAATAAGAAATATCAGTCTTTTCACTTTATCCTTTCTGCCTGATTCGCGTTAATTTCCTGAACAATATTTTGATATGATCTACTATTTGAGTTAATTTTCTGCAAACATTTGCATATTTTTCAAGATTCGTTTTAAGTTCCTGTAATTTTCTATGTTCTATGTTCTTAGTTAAGACTAGTTGTGACTTATTGTAAATCAAGAACCATTGTGCTTACAGTTGCGTGTATAATTCATTAGTTGAAGATCTTTCTTTTGTTGGGAGTTCTTTTACATCACTAAACAAAACGAAATTTGTGTGAAAAGTAAACTAAAATATTTTTTCCCTCCATGGTTAAGTAAAATGTTCCACAGAAAACCAATTTGGATTAATTACTATTTCAAATCCTAGACAGCAAGATGCACCCCCAAATCATGCAACAATCCACAACCTAGCTTTTGACTCACAAGCTCTATTAATCCCACATATAAAGTTTACTTTACCCCAATCAGACTTTGAAAATCTACAAAACATGGAACATTTTTGCAAATATTTACAAAAAAAATTCGAAATTACAGGTTAAAGTAAAGTGCAAAAAGGACTTGTTGTATAGTGTCTTTTTTCAGTGTCACTAATTGTCATATTTTTTGGAGTTTAGAATCTAGGCTCTTACAGTTAATTTTAATCTTGCAGTTATTATTTTGATTTCCCACTTTTCTTGTAAGCTCAAACTTATAATTTTTGGTCAAATTTCTTTTAGTCTCATTCAAAACTTGATTCAGAACAAAGGTTAGAATCAGTGCTCAAAATAAAATAAAGTAATCATCGTGAAGGAGGAGAGACGTTCAAAAATTTCTCCACCACTATTTGCAGTTATTTAAAATCATGTCCTTACCTGGCATTAATAAGAACAAGATTTGATAATGACTTGCTTTTATTAAGGCTATCTTGTATGTCATTTCTAAAAACAAACACATACTCTATTACAAAGTACAATGGTCAGAATAAGTAAAAATAAACTAGGTGGAGAAAAGGTGGCTATTTAGCCTGAATCTATGATCAAGAATCTTTTCTTCCCATATGGTATTTACAGTCATTTCGAACTCTGAAGTACTTCATCAAAGGAACACAAAGCAAATCAAATTAAACTAGGAGAAACCAACTCAGCCACAACAATACTCTTGTATGCAATGTGTAAGCCATGTGTAAACAACTTTCGCATTCACAGCCTATAGAACAGTCTAACGTGGTACTGATAACATCACTTTTGGGTCAAAATGACTATATAACTCCACGTCTATACAAACAATGAATGCAACACATAAGTAAATAAAGCATAGAATCAAAATAATTATGAAATTTAAACTTAGAAAAAAAACTTTTAACAATTTATTTCATTGACTTTTATCAAATTTGTGTCTATTTATTTAATCCATGTGCAGCTGACTTCATAGCACATTCATAAAACAAACATAACAGAAAATCTACAATTGTGGCTATAAATATATGAGAAATTATTAGGAAAATACTAGTAGGAAAGGTAGAAGATAAATCACAGCAGGCCAATAAATAGTTTTTGTTAGAGTTTTATTTGTAACAGAATTATTTGTAACAGAATTCACAAGGACAAGACTTGGTAAAACTTGACTACCTTCAAGTGTAACAGTTGTGCTAAAACAACGATTAAAAGATTACCATTTTTCAACAATTTTAATCTGCTATCTTTTTTCTACGCATTATGTATTTTTACCACATACTTTTACAATACTTATAAAGTACGGTTTAAAATAACTGTTAATATGAATAGTAGACAAGAGTTTTAAGCATAGATTTGGTTTTCAATATATTTTTAGATGCTGAGCAAGTTAGGAGATTTATTTGCCCCCATTCTTCTTCCCTTTCCCTTTTTCTTTTCTTCCCATGGGTTATCAAGGGCTAGTTAACATGGAACAAATTAGAAAAAGTGAAGGATGGAAACCCTTCTTTTTTTTTTTTTTTGAAAATTGGCAAATTTTTGGAATATCTCTGTGCTTCACTCGGCAAAATTTACAATTCCACAACTTAATTTAAAACCACTGAGATTCAGGCTACATATGTAACCTAAATCAATACTCAAAAATCACTCAACCTCCAGCTTCATGTTATTTCAACCCTTGCAAAATACTGAAAATAGTTCTTAAAGTTTCTTTAAAGCTATACCTTTTTGTTACTTCAAAGTTACTGTAAGGGAAAAAGCCATGTTATCTTTGAGCATTAAAATTTCCCATAAACTTTGATAATTTTAATATAAAACACTGAAGGATTGGTCTTTCTAATGAAGCAGAGACTATTCAGAAATTATTTCCAGGAAAGAAAATATAATCAAAAGTATGAAAAATCATCTCACTTTCATTAAAATTTGTCAACCGTCAGAAGTTTACTTCAGTTTTTTTTTCATTCAAACTGCATTTGAATAAACATGCCTCAGTCTAAAAAAGTTTGCCTCAGAATTTCGTTTAAATGTTTGATTCAAATTTTATAAGGGATAGAACTTTATAAAACTAACTTTTTACTTCTTAAAAAAATAATTACAACTTAAAATATTAAAATGTCAGCAACCACGTTGTTAGTTCATAAAATGAGGGAAATTTATTTAGCTGGGTGTCCCACCTTCGGAACCACAGTATTTTTATGTCGGTATCTTTAATATATTTGACGGTTGACAACATTTTATGTTGTTAATTGTTGTCAAAAGTCGTCGTCGCAGAAAATTTTCTCATAGATTGAGTCATGTTCGTTTATGAATTCATTGCACTGCACTGCAGTGTTTTCTTTGATTTGATATGACTTTCATACGCGATTTCTGTCTTCAACAATGGACGTTGAGGACAGAATTTTTTATATTAAGCCTTGTTTGAAACGCAGTCTTGTTAAAAGAAAGGATACGCAGCCTTGTAACAACAACAAAGTACCAAAATAACGTTTCCCCAATAATGCCATTATAGAATTTTTCGTAAGAATTTATGCTCTGCTGTAGATAGTGACGTCAATTTTAAGGTCGATCTTTTTCAATGCAAAAACCCCATTATAACTTGATAATGAACCTATATGGTATTTACATCATTTTTTAGCTTTAATACTACACTTTCAGAATCAGTTGTTGGATATAACATATACAATTGCCAAAGCGCTAGTACAGATACCAAACACGGTGTTGATGTTTCCCCCCTGAAACATCCCAGAATTCCTAAAATTTTGAAGTAAAATTTTCCATTATAATTAGACTGTTGAGATATGACTTTTTCACATCATTAGAAAGCCTATAAAAAATATTAAATTTAAATGCTGTTGGATCACAAAGTCTGTAAAACATTTATATTTTTATAAGCTGTTTGTTTATCATCAAATTCATTGACGTTTGTTCTTTTTAAACGTCTATGTAAAAGTCGTATTACTTCAATAATCCAGGTAATGACAAACTGAGATTTATAACATCTTAAAGAGGAAGAAATAGAGAGTTCTACCATATATAATAAACCTAAGTAAAATGCATACCTAACTTAAGAATTTACGGGGAAAATTAGGAAAACTCAACTAAAACTGCAATGTTTTTTTTAAGTTCGACGCAAACGTTCGTTTTCAAAGTTTTTGTGAAAAGATGTCATTGCATTTTTTGCGATGTAAATAATCATTCTAAGATGCAGCGCCATTTTCTCAGTAAAACAAAAGAAATAAAAGAAATATACGTTTGATCGCATCTATTGTATTCTATTACGAACAACCTGTAGTTTGTAAAAAAACCTGTAAAACATTTGTCATACGAAAGTATTAATTCTGATTTTTTTTTTTTTTCTCAATATTCTCATTTTTCCCTAACAGTAATCTTAAAAGTGATTTGATGTTTTGTGTAATTTATTGCCATGAGAGCATGTAAGAACCAACTTTATATACATAAGGGTATACACAACTAATGAGAGGATTATTATTAAAAATTTATTTTATTTCTCTTGTTCAACAAAATCAACTTACTCATTATCACCAGATTTTAACAGAGTTTCATTATATCTATGTAGTTCCAATGTACTATAAAATAAAGAAAATTATATAATATCAAAGAAGCTTTCTGATGCAGAAAACCAATGTTATTCAAAGCAAGATCACATTTTATCCATCAACCTTTTACATTCTAGCAATTCAAAGATAAAACAATTTGTTGGGTGAAATAACTTTGAAAAAGTTGGTATTGATTATTACAAATACAAACTGTTGGGCAGTACCTTTA
>JAUELI010128921.1:0-14029 GCA_031471325.1 Catablema vesicarium
ATAAGTTTTGATATAATAATATCGAATGGTTTCTATATACGAAGAAGAAGTTGAAACCAGTTTTATTTTGCATCTGAAAGCCAACTTGAACTAAAATGACCAACCCTGATCCCAGGGTACCTTTCAGTGTGGCGCTAGTCGTTTATTTAAAAAACCCTTGGAGCGAGGTTGCTGATATTATATGACTAAAGAAGTCGGGGGTAAAATACAAAATATTAAAATCTTCAACTGAATAAGTTTGTTTCGTTTGCTATCCTTACATACTATTGCTCTAAAACACCAAACTTAGCAAGGAGTAAAGCACTCAGAAAAATAACGTACTAACTCTAAAACATCTTGGAAAAATAAAAACAATAGGAAAAAAAAAATCACGGAAAAATGAAAAAATTCTCGTACAAAATTTTCAGTGCTTTACCCCTGAAAGCTTAGCGCATGAACACTTTCATCTCGTCTCAAGACTCTGAAGAAATTGATCCTTTTTTCGTCATAACTTATTATATGGAAGAATTAAAGCATTTGTGCTTCTTGTTAGCACTTAAAAATCAAGAAAAATCCTGAGACAATGAAGAATAACACAAATTATGTAATATCCTGACATAGCAGCGATGATACTTTGATAGTAGACTAGCAAGCGTCTATATTTTACGTTCGGAAAATCGATCGTCCTGGGGTCTGCAGAATAAACAAACACGTTCTAGATTACGAACGCGGTCCGAAAACAAGGCTGTGTGTTCTTAATCGGAAATCAGAACACATGTTTGTTTTTAGGAGAAGAGAAATCGACAATAAATTTGTACTCTTTCAAAAAATTGTTTTTCTACAGTCCTGTTGTTTGTGCTCTCCGATATGTCATATACAGTTCGGTTGATAACAATATTCATTTATAATGGTAAAGAAATCAGATTTGGAAAATATCTACCCAGTCATACCCCGTTACCGATTTCACAGGGTAATTGTGGGATTAAATTCAATTCCCAGTGGAAACCGGTGACACAGGGTACAGAAACCAGTGTATCGCCAGGAGTCGGAACCGTTGTCGCTTATGTCTTTGCTGCAAGTTAAAATGGTGGAGAAACGGCAGCGCCGTGTGAGAAAATTAAAAACATTGTTTGAACGATACGTTTCTAGAAATCACTGACTCAAAACTAGAAATTTTGACATTCATAAATAGGGTTGGTCAGCTGACTCTAACACCACAATTTTGTGACGACGGCCTAATATCAAACGAGTTCCACCAGAGACTCAAATTTTGGGAGGTAAACAAACGCGATTCGGTAGACGCGAGTGCTGGGAAAAGTGAAAATGTTTGATTTTTTGGTGAAGAAAAGCTTTTTTTATAATTTTTTTCTTAGTAGTGAGCAATCATAAACTATGACTACTGTAATCTGTGAGTTTTGACGAAAACTTTAGTCTAAAAGAAGAGAAATTTAAAGAAACTTATTTTTAACTACGGTCTGCTCGCACTAAATTTAATATTTTTACCTTCGCTACTAAATGTTATCTGCGATGTAGGACCATAAATATTGAGATAGCAAAAAAGTGTACAGCCCTCTGAATCCATGGCGCACAAATGCTGGTAGTCTCTCGATCTACGACGGCAAAAAAATTTCCGTAGAAAGAATATATTACATATCTTGTATTTTGCTCATGTAAAGGCTTCATCACTCGAAATAAGGGCTGACTTCACCCAGCCTTCCTTAGCGACCCTCTAAAATTCCAAAATTTTGATAAAAAACCTACTCCATGAAAAAACTCTACAAATTACCAGCGCTGCAGTGAATTTTGTGATAAAGCTCTGGAATCAATCAGGAAAATTGAGAGCGATATATATCACCCTGCTTTTTAAGTCAAAGAGTGGCATCAAACAATATCTTTTTCCACTTGGCGCTGCCAACCAGGCGCCATTTTGTTTCTTAGCCAACAACTTAGTGTAACTTTAGCGAAGACATACGCTGACCATTAGGTACGGACCAATCCACCACAGTCATACTCCAACTGTCGTTGATTGGGCCGCACCACAACGGTCCGCAAAAGTAACATTGAGTTCTCAGCAAAAACAACAAACAAAATGGTGGCGCAAACACAGTAGTGCCAAGCGAGAAAATGAAAACACCGATATGTGACTCTGTCATTGGTTAAGTTTTTTGCAATTCACGAAAATACATACAATTGTACATCCTAAATAGGAGAAGCGCCGCTTAGGCTGTAAAACATTGAAAAGTGACCAAGTTTCGTTGTCCGAAAAAATCGCATGTTGTTATTTTTAAGTTTTCAATAAATATGCACCAAATCCTAAATAAAACTGGAATATAAATATACTTTTGTCAGAGAAATTTTTGAGATTTTGAAGAATTATATAAAAGTGCCTAATTAAGCTGCTGATGCTCCTATAGGCTGTACGATGCTTAATTAAGCTGTAAAATGAAGTTTTGCGGTGGCCTAGTTACTAAGCCCTTACTCTTTTTTCTGTTTTTTTGAATCTTATTCTTATATGTTGTTACTTCTGGAAAAAAGAAAAAAGAGAGGGCTTAGATCCACTGGAAAATAACGTCACTTAAAATTTAAAACTTCAACAATCGAAGCAACAATTAAATTATTCGAAAATTGTCCCTTTTCGACCGGACTTTATTGTGTAAAATGTATTGAGACAAAAGAAATTTGACGATGGTCGAACTTATAATGATTCAGAAAAAAAGAATACACTTGATAAATAATATTGAAAAATCGGCCACACATTTTGCATAAATTATTATTTTAAAAATATCGACGTCATAAATGATTGTTCGATAACAATTGGCATCAATAGGCAATAACCAATCATCGTTCTCGGATTCTCGCAGACCGAGATTTTTCCCAGTGAAACCCGTTCCTTGCTAGAATCAAATCTAAATGTAAAATAAGATTTTTTCAAAAGAAGCAAAGGACGGGAAGCCTGTCTAGTTTTGCGCCAATAGAATCTTTATATTTTAATTTTTGATAATATCTCCAGGGTTACTTTTATTTAATAATGAGTTTATGGTTTTACAACCAGAGCTAAAACCAGTGGTTTTATAGAACACAACTTGTACTCAGCCTATTTAACTGATTATTGTTCAATTTTTTGTGTGGATTGAAGCTCGTACTGGAGCCAGGTAAAACACTGTTTTCATGATACTTACACTGCCTTTCAGCTTTAGGCTGCACTCAAAAGAATGTACAATTTTTCTTTTGTCAACATTTCAACTTCTGTCAAAAGCTTAAACGAACTGTTCAAAGTTTTGAAGCCATGACGATTTGGCGATTTATAACTAAATATATACAACTTTCTGTATCGTGTGTTATACACAATGGTGAAGATCTGAAAGTGTATTCTTTCTGCTCCGTTTTAAGAGCGGAGAAAATTTTTTTTTGATGTTTGGGGGAGAGAGAGGCAGTATAAGTATATAAATATATAAAAAGTAATATATTTTCTTAGAAATATAATAAAACTTTGCTCTGAAATTGTTACCTTCTCAAAATTCCATATAATTCAGTTTTTTTAAAACGTAAATAAATTTGTTCATTCCAAACAATGGTTCTTGGTGTGTCTATTAACGAAAGTTATGCCTGTGTACATGCGAACTATTGAATTATTTATACATCATTAATTTTCAGAATTTATTCTTTTTTTTTAAGGGTCAAAGTAATATTGTGTAAAGTTTCAATGTGTAACACTACTGTAATGGAAACTTAAGATATTGAAAGAAAACTAACAAATTGAATTGACTTCCATGCCCTGGTCATGAAAGCCTAAAAAAAGCATGGGTGAAATAGGGTTAAGAAAGTTATAAAGTCTTTCATGACGCATATAGAAATGACTTTGAAGTATACTCGAATATAAATTCTTTTGAAATGTTTGAAATGAAACAAAATATTTGTGTTTGTATAATAAATCAGGAAGATAAAGGAGCGAGTAACAAAATCCTCCTTCTGTCGTTTTTGCTGGATATAAAGAGCTGCTCTAATATCCAGCCTTGCAAATACATCATATCTCTATTTTTGGTATGGGCTATAAGTCAAACACTGATAGAACACATCTCCTTCAGTTGATACAAGTAATCAAACATTCTTTGTGTGTCACCTTACCCAATAAAAACTTTGGATTTCTAATTTAGGAGTGCTACAGAGCACACAATGATTCCTCATTTAGATGGGGGCATAGGTTTGGTGGTTTGTCCAGCCCATGAAAGCTCATAAACATGAGCAGCTTATCTTTATACTTGTCAGGGTACCCAGTTACAGCCAGTTATCTCTATTTGGCCATGCAAACCTTTTCTAACCATACAAAGGCATTATTATTATTCAACAATTCAATTTCATCAAAATGTCTTTTTGTATGTATTTATCCTTGTGACAACACTATTTCAAAAAAAATGTTTTGTAACTTCTATCCCTAAGAATATTATTATTATTATCTGTAAGGCGTACTTGGTGCTGTAGGCACCAATTATCAATTATACACATACTTATTTGAGTATACAGCAGGGTTTTTCACTTCTTTTTTTTATGAGAACCATCTGCAATGTTATAATCTGTCTCTAACTAAAAGTAAGACTCTTTTTTGCATTGTTCCATTGTCTAAGAAATTCTTGATAGCTCTGCTCGGACATTTATCATCATGCATTGAAAATTTACCTATCGAGTGAAATCATATTTCAATGCCTTACAAGTGAATACAAACACAAAAAACTGAATGGATGCTAAGGGTAGAGTGCTAGGCACATTCAGGTCTTTAAACCATGGAAACAAAAAAAAATTATATACATTTTTTCTTTTTAGTCGACTATGCATTAAAATTCAATTATGACAAGGTGAAATGTTTTTTTGCCTAACAATTGTGATGTTGAAATTATAGTTAGTCCTGTTATTCACTTCCGAAGGAGTATATCACCGTATATACTGACTGAATAAAATCGTACCACTTAAGATGTTGATTTTTTTTAATAATTCATTTTACAGGATACTGGAACAACTAATAAAATAATTTGTTTTCTTTCCTAACATGACCTTATACAGAAGTGTTGAAAGATACAGACAATTGATTAATGATGATCATTATGGCAGATTACTCTAAGCAAAAATTATTTAATTAAAGATGAACTCCAAATATAAAGTGATAGGTTGTCCCACTTGAAAAAACATTGTGGTGTTAATTCTTAGGACTAATCTATTGATGGAGACTGTTCAGAAGGACAATCAAGTCATTATGTCTAAAAAAAGATGTGTTGATTCACCAACAACGACAGCATGATAGCAAAAGATCTAAGCACTTTGTTGTAGCTGTTAAAAGAAAACATATTACAGAATACGGTTCTCATTCTTCATTTTAACCTTTGAAACGTGGTTGATTTTTTTGGGCTAGTTTTCTACAACATGCCATGAATAAGGTGTAGGGGATAGCAAATTCATCCACCTTAAAAAAATGTTAGCATGCGGCTGCCAGCTTTTCTCATGAATCTCATCCAACCATGAGTTATGAGGTCATATACCACTTGGTTCTTCGAAACGCATATGTGAATGCTAGGTTAAACCTATGATACACTTTTTAAACTTTTTATTGGCAAAACTTTGTTCTACTCAAGCAAACAAGCTTTGATAAGCTTCATTTTTGGGGGAATATCATGGACAATTAGTTGATAAAATTATGAAAAATGTTCACAAAATATGCTGTTTGCATCATGAAAGCCCAGATTGTTATCGTAGTTGGAACCCTGTTGGTACTATTTTATTTATCTGGCATTCCGGAGCATGGGTACTCGTCATTTTGGTAAAATGTTGGAACCAGGTTTATGGTTTGATTTTTTATATGTTATCCTGTATTTAAATAAATTATTTAGATAATTCTTGAGTTCATAAAAGCTCTTATACATAATGTAATATATTATTACTAAATATAATTCAACATTTTTTATTTATTTAGCATGATTGTATTGGCAACCAACAGCGGATTCGATATTGTATTACCTGGAAATACTTGCATCGTCTCATAAGAATAATCAAGCATTAGCCCTTTCCGTCCCAGGTATTTTTGACCACATTATGTCTCCGATCCCAGGCATTTTTTGCAAACAGTTGTGCTTTTATATCTTAAGCCTAAAATCAACATTGCCCATGTACCAACCAGGAGGACATGTCTTCTTTCTGGCTTCCTTAAAAGTGAGTGGTGCTAAGTTACCATCATCAGTAGGATGTTCATCGAGAGATTCTTTCCCCACTGCAAAAAATTCCAGAAAATCTTCATTTTCGCTACCACTCTCGCCAAATAACCTGTGAATTGGATCATCCTTTGCTTTAACATCATTATCATCATCAAGATTTATTTGAAGAGTGGAGCGGCTAAATGATGCATTGCTGACGTCAGAAGATGACGACCCAGCTCTAAAATTCGCGCTAAATCCATACTTGTTTTGAATCTAAAAATGAAAGTGGCATATTGTACGGTAGCCGAATCTACTGGAAAACACTGATCCCGTTAGTTTTAAAGCCGTGGGGAGGTGATGAGAGCTGTTCAAAGTGGTCTTAGTGAAATCTTGGACTTGTATGGGATAGGGATTTTTTATAGTGACACAATATCCCGGACTGGACGGAAAGGGTTAAAATCATCTTTTCTTCCCCTTACATTCAAAAGGGCTACAAAAGTTCGCCTTAAAATTTTATTTGTAATAATAATTTTTATATTTTCAAGAAACCAAACTGGCAGTTGATTGGAATGCTCGCGTAGGCTCTGTTGTTGGTAGATTTGGTATGGTGCAAGGGATGGCAATTAAGGTGGTATTGTGATCAAATCCCTAACACTTGCTTTGAGCGTCATAAACACATTCTTTACTGGTACGTAATAAGAATAATAGAACTGCAGATGAATTGGTACATTGATCAAATATTTTTACTCCATCGTATGTTGAATAGTAATTTCAAATATCCACCACCAGCTTTCTTTCTTTGCAAGGTGACATATTGTCTCCACCCATTTTTGCTATTGACTGGGTTCTAACTTGTGTTTTATATATGCTCTCAATTATGTCATGTCAATTAGCATGAAGATTTACCCTAGCATGGATTAATGGACTTTATTGATGATGCGCTTTTTGATGTTGTGTATGTAAAAGAGCTGAAAAGGATTGCACATAGTTGGAATCAAATTTGAATTTAATCTGATGAAGTGCAGACATGGCTTCCTAAGTGTTACTTGTATATACCCTGTTTTGGAATAGCCAATAAAGAACCTGAATGTCCTCTTTCTTTGGCTTTTCCTTGTATTTTATTAATCAAGAAGTGGTTTCCCACTGAAAGGTCAATGTTACCTTGTTCATTCATCCTTTTTGTTGTTGAAGAAAAATCCTGATTCACATAATCAAACACCCTGTGCATGGGTTGTGAGTATACTGACTTTTTTAATAATTTAAAACAATTTTTATCATATGCAACTTATGGAAGGTTCAAGAATTGGTTATGGATACAATTCACTTTTGCTGGTGACTAAAGAAAAAATTGAATTATTTGCAGTTAGTTACATGGTGATCAAAATTCCATGATTTTAAGCAAGCATGCTTTTTGAATGGCCCCTATGAATTAAATTATAATCTAAAATTAAAACTTGTAATTTTAAAAAATAGAACCTAATATTGCTCTTGCAGAGTTCGAAATAAGAGTAACTATCAAATGTGGAGGAGAGATATTTGAGCATGGATTGCTCAAATACCTCTCCTCCACAATGATTATTTATTGTTATTTCGATCACTGTCTTGTAAGACCCAAATTAGTTAATTTTTTCATTGACAAAGAAGAGAGTCAAGGAAGGAAAACATTCAAAAGAAGGAATTAAAGTTATTGCAAGGCATGATATTATTTTTAATAATCTAAATTAACTATTCCTTGGAGTAGTGTTGCCTAAATAGTTGCACAAAGTGTTCTTGCGTCATTTGAATCCTAGATTGTGTCAGTTGAATAAAGATGCACTTGATAATAATAGATATGATCTGAAATGTAAACAAAAAAAATTGTGACAGGTACCAGCACATAAAATATAGTTCCACTCAGACAAAAGAAGGAAGTGATTGGCTAAGATGGTTCAAGGCGATGATTAGTCAAAAAATATTTTTAAGAAAAAAATTTATCAACTATAATAATGAAACTAGTTACCCAAAAGTTCAAGATTATTTTAATCTATTTTGTGAGAGAAATGATCTGGTATAAAATTTAACAGCTTCAGGAAATTCCACTTGTGACCTGATTTTATAATTCATATGGTAACTTATACGCTGGAAATGGGTCAAACTTTCTACAGTATATAAGTGTTAACCCTTTAAAAGCGCCAGTCCCGGACCAGTCTGGGATGACAATGTTGTCAAAAATACCGGACAGGTCCGGGAATCGCTTGAGTCTTACTTTAGCCTCTGTAACTCAAAAACAGCTCGTATATATTTATTGTAGTTTTGGCACCCCATTGGTTATAGCCGGGGCCGCCATTTCCCAAAGTTTGGCGCCCCTATCGGTAAAACTCAATCCAAGATGGCAAATGATAGCGCACGGAAAAAAACTACTGAAAAAAAACTTGTTTTCATATATTTATGATAGTGAATGGCCGTGAGATAGAGAAATCACTCCAGATGAATTGGAGATGGGGAATATGATGTTTTATTTGGTATTTCATATCAATAACGGGGTACATTGATCGAATCATGTTAATTATTTTCGTTCAAGATGACTGATGCTTTTAGAAAAAAAATTAACAATTTTTATATTACCATACACATTTACCTGATAACTCTGCATAAACCATCAGATCTTTTTGCTTTACGACTTGGTACATTTCATAACCTTTTCAAAATGGGCTCACTGATGAGCTTCTAACTTTTTGTAGAAGTCAAGATATAGAAGTTTATGTAGCGGGATGTAAATTTTTTAATTTTTCCGTAAAAGTGCCTGGTTTCTGGGAACAGTTTATCAAAAAAGTCCTTGGCGCTTTAAGGGTTAAGATGCTCCCTTACTCTATCCTAATGATCCTTGATTTTTATAAACCTAGTTAGAAAGATATCAAAAAGGGCATAATGTTTAATATGAAACAATCACTGTTGCCTGACCTGTGTGACTAAGTAATCTGTCAACATACACGACTTGGCTCGCTTCTCTCTATTACATTGCCTATAATATGTGTAGGTTGGAACTAAATATTTGTTAATACGTTGAAATGTAAAGCTGTTTAATCAGTTCTGCAGGACATTCTTCTCTTTATATTGAGTCCTCTTGAATTAGTTATTTTTTCAAAAAAAGCTGACTTTTGTATAAATTATGCTTACTTTTAGATGTCCATGTCCGAATTGTCTTTCACATTGATTTTCTCAATTATAGCCCTAAAATGTTTTACTTAACAAAAAGCTTGATATTAAAGCAAATTCAAGTTTGAAATGGATTTTTTTAGACAGGCAAAGTAATTTTTTTCAACAGCTAAAGACATCCTGGTATATGATGATTTCCCTAATTTTCTATACACCCTTAAAAGCATATTGTAGTCCAGGCAGGGCATATCACTAGTAAATAGGAAATGTATTTTGAATTTACCAGATATATTTACCAGATATTCAGAGCCTAACTGTCTTTGTCACGTATGTCACTGACAAGCTACTAACATTTTGTTTTTGTGATAGTAGATTTTACACAACTGGTGGAGAATTTCATGGAAGATGCGATTTTGTTTTCAGTCTTACGTTAATGTTTTGGTTGTGGTAATCATTCTTCTTCATTGCTATACAAGGCTTACAGTAGTTATGGTGTAATGCAATGGAAATCCCTGTTCTTTAACTATTTTAAAATTTTACAACTGTTCAGCTATGTAGAGTTTTCAAACATTTTAAGTGAAAGAATATGATAAATTGCATCAAAAAAATTCATTGCAAAACCCTTGAATCAGCTAAAATCAATAATATAGTGCGCAAAAACTTGTTTATTTAGCACATGGTACTAGAATAGCTGTCCTAAATTAACAATTTGTAAATCAACACAGTAGCACAGAATATTCAAACAAGCAAGACACAAGACAGCAGTTAGTTTAGAAACAAACATTATTGAAGTGAATTACGTGGTTAAATTTCACAGGACTGCCCTGATCAAAAAAATTAATCCAGGATCCAGGCAAATCACAATGATGTCATTGAACAGTACGAATCGGACAGCTACTGTAAATACGCTCTGGATAAGAAGAGTAACACGTTTGACTAGATCAGAGAATTCTATGAGTGTGTAATAAAAAATATTTTTTGCTTGGCCAATTTTTTATATTGTAGAATGGAAAATTGCGCACATATTTTTGAGGTATCAAAATTGGTATTCGTAAAGTAACTGAATAACTGATGTTAATTTTAAATAAAATATTTTATAGCATGGCTCATTCTGTATACAGGTTAATAAATGGTAATAAATGGCCTTGAAAATATTTTTTAGATCCAGTCATCTTGAACAATATCTTAGTTGTAAATTTGGCTCTGTTGAGTCTGTTTATATTTATTTACTTATAATTATTTTTTGGAAATAGCACTTTTGTGAATGACTTTTCAGATATCCAGAGTGGAAGTATTGCAGTATTCCCGTCTTTCAGTATTTGCTCAGATTATTAGAAGACAATAGCTCATGAGAACAGTGACTGTGAAGCCAAAATAATATGGTTAGAAAGAGGTTGTAGTTTAGCAGAAATATCTTTTAAAATCATTTAATGATTAAGGCAAGTGGAAGCAGCTGGCAACATTGCTCTTTAAAAAACCTGATTGTGGATTTATGAAATGTGGTTGTCTTGGAAATTGATTCAATGTCCAGGCAAAATTACTTGAAATCCATATAAAAGCTTTCACTCTACCTGGAAGCTATTTTTAAAGGCAAGACATAAAGCAGTGGTACTGAAGGAAGCTTAGTTTTTGATTAAATCATAAGAGCCACTTGTGCAAAAAGATTGGAGAATTTAGCAAGGCAAGAGTATACAGTAGATTCATTAGTCAGCACAAATCTCCCTATCACTTTCAGAAGAATATGATTAGGCAAGTCATTTATAAAGATCAGAGAAAATGTTGAAACAACATGGCTTGAGGAACTTATGAGTTTACAGAAATGGAAAACCTGACTTTAATATCGTCAATAAGCATGAATATCTTTTGGTAACGAGACAAGTTCTATCCCTTAAACGTTTGCAGTAGATTAAATGACTTTTGAGATATCTAGAGTCCTGGCTGCACCAGATATATTTATACTGCAGAAGTGCTAGATTCATTTAAACCTTTAATGATAGAGATGTATTTGGATATTTAAATATAATTCCTAATTGACTTTTGTCTAGAATATTGATGTGTGAGCATTGCTAGATAAAACCCTACTCTTGTTTGTTCTGGTGTGTTACAATTTGAGAATCATTTCTTGTAAAATCAACTGTTGTTGTTACAAATTTAATCTTAATCTCGTGTTAAGATCCCTTCTCCTGGCTCAGTTAGTAGTAGTTATATATAAAAATGCAGTATGTTAATATGATATTCCTTCATAGATTCAATCTTCAAATACGTTGAGCACAAGCAGTAATCCTTGGTACCAAATTCACACTACTGAGTGGTAATTAGGTTAATTTTATATCTGCTGTGATAGACCCAGTTGGTCTAGGCAGTTATATATTGTTAGGCATTGGTTTTTTTAAATAATTAATCTGAATCTTATTATAATAAAATTACACTGTACAGTATGACTGCTTATAGGTATTATGAAAGGACAGTTTTAGTAGGCCTTTAAATATATACTTTCAGGCATTATTCATATAAATTTATTATAACATGCTGTGAGGCTGTTTCAATAATATCACAGAACTGTTCCATACATCATTGAGAGTAATTTTGTGTTGCATTTGCGGGCAAGAAGCAATACAAGGCATATAAATGTGTGATAAACGATTTAGGGATGAAGCAAAATGATAGCTCTTTGAGAGTTATCGCTATAGGTGTTGGCCACTTGGTCTATAAGTATTTCATGATTATGATAACGTGTAGTTGCTTCTGTTTTAGGTATAAGTTGGAAATTTGTCTTGATATTTTAACTCATTTTTTTATGTCTTCATATTTTATATTTTTAGATAATCAAGCAAATGATGATTGGGTTATGGTTGAACCTCCATCAAAGGAAGATGAGGCAGAAGCTGCTGCGGTTACAGCTCAATATGATGCTTTAGCTAAAGAAGCAGTTGCAACCCAAGAAGCTACTGCTAAAGACAATGAAACATCAGAAACTCCTGCTGCCTCAGAAACAGTTGCTACAGAGGATGTAGAAATGAAAGAACCTATCACAGAAACGAAAAGTGATGTTGCAGCTAGTTCAGATAAAGTAGAAGTGTCGGCTGAAAAAACTGATGCAGAAAAAAAGATTGAAGAAGAAAAGAAAAAGCCAGTGTACGTGTGATTGCAGAGTTTTTGTATTAACCTTTCTATTCTGCAAATGAAATAATTCACAGCCATTAGTTGCTCTCCTTTGAATATATTCCTCCCTTAAAGGAGAGGAAGTAATAGTTGAGCAGCCCTCTGAATCCATTTTGCTTGAGGTCAGCATTATAACGAAAATCAGGTCAGCATTGGTTAGTTTAGGTCATCATTTGCTATTTACCGACCTGGGTTCAAGAGGGCTGGTTGCGTATCCATAAGTTTGTTTGCAATATGTTATACAGTCTTAGTATAAAAAATATCTAATAACATGCTTCTGGTGCAAAATGTTAATGTATGTTTTTCAATGGTTTGTTTAGTGATGTTATGGTTGAAGTTGAGGTTGAGGAGGGTGAAGATACAGAAATTATTCAAATAACTGATGGCCATGTTGGATTGGATGGTTGTAAGTAGCTATATCTCTTATATGTTTGTAACTGGTCTCTTAAATGTTTATGATGCAGGGTGGTCAATTTTGTATTTGAAGTTTTATATAAGTTATGGTGCTCTTTACAATAAGTTTTTAATATTCTAAGATTTTCCCAGGAACACTGCAAAGTCTTGGGTTTTGAAGGGTATACAATCAAAAACATACTTTTCGTATGTGTAGTGTTGTAAAACATCAAATGTAAAACCATTCAATCATTCACAAAATAAATACGAAATAAAAATCTTGCCATATTAAAGCTCCTTTCAAGTTCTTTATAGCATAGTATACTTTGTTTGGCTAAAAATAAACCCTTCATACCACAAATTAGATCAAAAAACATGCCCAAAGATCCCCCTGTATTCTTAATAATAGTTGGTATTTTTTTAGTAGGTTTCAGCTTTGTTTAAGTTAAACTCTTTCAAGCTACTAAATTCTGCAATCCAAAACAGAATCAACTTGATTCTTTTACTTACACATGTTTGTTTATAGATACCAGTGATATGCATTTCATCATTAGTAACTCTGGATTATCTGGATGCAACCTTGTCAAAAACGGTTTCAGTTACTTGTGGGCCGGTGCACGCAGCAATAAAGGTGCAAGAGGTGGTAAAATTGGATATGAAGTCAAGGTACTTATCTGTTTCTTCCATACAATCTCCTAATGTTTTACTTGAAACGTTTTGGAGAGTTTATTATTTTCTTTTCTTATGTAAACCAGATTTTCGGACCTCTGACTGTGTGTCCTGAACTGCTCTGTTGGTTACCTTACGTGGATTAATTTTCGTGTGGACTTTTCGCAAAAATTAGGCCACGTGGAATTTTTTGAATCTCGTCATTCGCGGAAATTAATCCACGCAAATTTTTTCGAATTTCAACACTCACAACGTTTTATAGAAAAGGTAATCCGCATGCTTGGAATATGTACCTAAAAAGGGGTGTGGATAAAGTTTAGACGGAATAAAAAGATTGAATTTAAATTTTGATACACGTGTTTTTCAGGGAAAACAAACTAATATGCTTCCGATTAATGGTTGAAGTACCAACTATCCTTCCTTTTTATCCACGCAAAATTTTTAAGATTAGTTCATTCGCGAAAATAAATCCACGCGAAATTTTTCAAATCTTGCTATTCGCGAAAATAAAT
>JAUELI010129032.1:0-14011 GCA_031471325.1 Catablema vesicarium
TTCCTTGTTGTTAAAACTATAATAAAATTATGAATTTTAAATTTCGAAAAATTGAAGATTCTTTATAGTTGTACCACCTTAAGGTAAGGGGTAACCCCCCCCCCCCCCCCCTTCTCCGCCCATCCTTCGAGCTTACATGAAAAAGCCCATCCCAACAGGGTTAAGGGAAGAAAATTTTGAGTAAAGAAAATTGGACGAAATTGAATTGCTTGTGAAAATCATCCAGAACCGTCATCTGGGAAACAGTACCTTCACTATTCACTGTTTTATGACCTCGAAATAACATCAGGCTAATCGCATTTAAAGCAAAAATTATATTGGGCTAAGTTTCCCTTTAATAAAAAATAGAGGTTCAAAAATAAGGAAAATAAGCTTTGGGGAGGAGTGATTTTTTAAGTAAAGATTACATGACATGAATCTATGTTTATCTCTCCTCCACCAAGCTTATTCTTACTTATTCTGACCTTTGAAACTCATTGAACAGTTTATCTTTCTTAAACAGGCCTGAATCTATGATTAAAAATCTATCATCTGCATTTAGTATTTACTGTTACTTTGCAGCGTGGACAGAAGAATATTACACTAGCACTAACATAGAAAGTTGGTATGCATGGCCGATGAGGACTAACAAGTCCGAAACGCCTCTTGTGTTCCCAATGACATTTACTATAGATATTTAATCTACCTTATTACACAAAAATTAACGCTATGTACTAATTAACACGAATTGGAAAAAATTGCATTAATCAAAACCATGCAAATATATTTGCACTCGAATTCACTAGAGGTTTTCTATCCAAATTTCCATCCGATTGGTCATTCCCATTAATTTGTGATCACGTAAATTTCTGCAGCATTGAAATAGACACAGCGTCAATTTCGTATTTTCGACCTGATGATGATTTAATCTACATAGCATATAACTTTAGCTGAGAATAAAACATCCAACAGGACAGTAATGGTTAATGCTTTTCAAAAGATTAAATACCCTTTTTTGTGAAAACTCAACTGTGTCACATTAGGTACACGGTGATACAAAATTTAAAGCGAAACAGACATGGCTGTTAACCATTTGGTCCCTCTTTGGACCTGTTGACCTGTTGACCTGTTTTTCGACTCCAAGGCTATAAAAATTAAAACATGTTTATCTCTACAAATATTGGTATTAGATTTAAGTAGCATAAGACAAATAAACTAATTTTATTGCATTGATATAGAAATAATCCAAACTATGTTTGGTGTGCTAAAAACATGAGAATGTAAATTAGTAGTATGTATTATACCGTTTGATAGACTGAACATATAAAAACTTTCCCTCAGAATAACTACAAATGATGTTTTTGTTATTCTGATATCAACTTCTGTCATTTGTTTTCTACCATTCATATCTTCTTCTTCTTTAATGCATTTACTTGTGTAAGTAAGATCACCATCGCCATCAGAAGTATTATGATACATAATTCTTGTCTTTTTATTAACCTTATCATTTTCGATGGTGATAAGAATATTCTCATGCAATGCAGCTCTTACAATACTAAAACCACTGTTGGACGATTCATAGTGACCTACACGTCTTTCCAACATGCTATCATATATTATTACGGTGTCACCATAATTCAGAGAAATTATCCTTCCAACAACGTTCAAGGAAACAATGGAACTGCTTCCACCTAAAATTAAAATACAAGGAAATTTTGAAAGGTATGAGAGTATACCTGATGATGATAACATTGTAGAGGCAATGAAATCTCAGAACCTGCCATTTATGCGGGCAGATATCATTTTATTAGGTTGCTAACGGGATATTTATGGGTTTAGAAATTATTCTGGTACAAAGCATAAAAAACGTCGATGTGTTTTGTAAAGCTAGTCTACTCCTATAAATCTTCATTATGTCAAATAATTTAACTCGGACAACGCAAACTCATCTTTTTGCAACACTTGATCAAATGAGAAAGATAGAATGTGAATAATTCCCGGTGGGCAAAAACTTGTTAAAAGTCCCCAAAATAACCATAGAACAACATTTGATCAAAAACAATTTTAGCCATGATAAATACTTCTTACGTGTGTTTAAGAACCTAATGAGGAAATAACAGAAGACAGATTTAGTTTGACACCTTTTTCGCATTTTCAAACATAATGAAAAACTAACCTTTGAATTGAACAAGCGGGACAAAAGTACATTGACTGAGATCATAAATATAAGTACAATTATTTCCCTCTAAATAAGATGATATCATCTTCGAAGTTCCTTTTATTCCAATCACATGGTTGAACGGTAGATTTGGTAAATGCTACAAACAAGAGTTTGCATAATATATTTTCCAGGTTGTGTTACAGGCACCTTTCTTCTCAAATACTAACAGACATACAAAAGCTAGTCTTGCAGATAAAAAATTCAATATTTACCCAGAATATTGCAAAATTTAGGACTTCACAGAATTTTATATGATGTTAGAACCTGTTAACAAGGTTGGATATAACTGCAAATATATCAAACCTAAAGGAGATATTTTTTAGCATATATTTAGACAACGTAGCTTGAATCTATGCTAAGAAATCACTCCTCCACAGAACTTATTATCTCTTATCCAGTCTTGATTAGAATGATGAATATTCTACTTACTTCCTTTCGGTTAACTTCAATCGTTCTATTACATATATCCCATGAAATAATGAAGAACTTTGTCACTAAAATGAATTTTTCGATTCCATCATAATTAGCAAGAAATGCATCAAGTATTGGAAGCTTCACTTTTTCGTCATTACAGTGATACACCTCTTCGTCCCATGTCTGACAATCAAAAATATGCATTTCCACACCAGTCACCATGGACAAGAGAACAATGAATTTGGATTCGTCCGCATTAAAATCAAAATAAACTTTTATCTGCAATTCCCAATTTTTTACTTTTTCCAGTTTTAAATTCCCTTTATGGCTTACCATTTCTTTGATAATCTGAACTTTAACTACTGCCTCTCTAATAATGAGATCCTTCTTCGTTGAATCATCTAAATCAGCCACTGTTATGATATCTGATTTACCTTCAGTAAGTATATATGCATAGAAATGTTTTGATGCTGTTATCTTCCCAACAAAGCGATGTTTTTCTTCATGTCCAACAAATCTCCCTTCCTCTTTTAACTTTAAAATGAAAAGATAACATATAAAACTCACCTCCATATTTAATATTTAAAAACAACCTGAGTAATATACTGTACATACTATAATTTACAGGAAAGTAACGGAGAGATGACCTCCCTAAGAAGGGTAAAGACGAAGATTACTCACGCAAGGATATTTCCCTTTACTGATATCAAATATTTCAACTTTCTCCTTCATTAAACGAATAAAATATGTGCCATCTGTTGTAAGACATGCAGCAGTTGGAATATGTTGGAAAAAATGATATGTAGGTAGAGTAAAATGTCCAAGCTTTGTTTTGCATACTTTGACACCATCTAAGATGATTTGTTGACCATTTTCAATGGCAATTATGCTATGACACCTATTATTAATGTGCGCTGAGTGTACTTCATTTGTGTTTACATTGAAGATACTATATACAAAGAAATACAAAAAAAGATTATAGGGCAGTGGAAAGAGAATGAAATTAACAAAGTTTTCATGTTGACATCCTACATTTACAAGCAAGGTTTGTGACTGTTATTTGACTGATTTTTCTTTAATTTCTTTATCGCTTAGTTATTATATAGTACAACTAAATAGGTAGTACACCTTAAGGGCACTAATTTCGGTGAGTATTTAATTTTGAGAGTTGAGAAAAATGTATTGCTCTCTGCAATGGTTTATGGTAAA
The DNA here is from genome assembly GCA_031471325.1 of Catablema vesicarium. Lineage (NCBI taxonomy): Eukaryota > Metazoa > Cnidaria > Hydrozoa > Anthoathecata > Pandeidae > Catablema > Catablema vesicarium. The sequence continues at coordinate 3,824 of JAUELI010129032.1, forward strand.
TGTAGTAAAACAGAAATGGTTTATGGGATTTATGGGAACGGCGAATTAGCTAGTATCAATTGATTTAAACTAACTTGAATGACTTATATCTTACTTACCAAAGATTAGTACCAGCCATCGTAAACACAAGATTTCCATCTTTTGATGACCATATCTTTTTTATATTAAAATTATGATCAGGAATACAAGTCTTCTCCAGAAATGGAATAATGTTACCATAAATAGGTACCACTTTGATGGATCCAGATTTGACAAGCTCATTAATCACTGCAAACAATTTTTTAAAATAGTGGCTACCTACACAATGCGGCATTTGTTTCAAACGCCCCAAGATATGAGATGCCAACTGATCTGGAGATTTGTAAAGGAACTCCATAACACTTTTTAAAAACAATGAAAAAATATGAATATCTTCATCGTCCGGAAATTTATGTTCTGATCGTTTCAGAAAGTATTGGAGAAATGATAAACCCATTACATTCAATGTGACTTGAAGCAATTGATAATCGAATAAAGCCAGCGATTTGAAATTTTCAATGTCACCAGCCTCAATAAGATGATGCCATAATTCGTTTAATTTTCTGAAGTTGTAGATTTCATTTCCATTTTTATCACGCCCAAAAATGTTTTCTTGAGCACGAACTTTTCTGTCTTCATATTTTGTTTCTTGATCCAATCTCTGTGGCTCTTTATCCAAGTTTTTATTTGATTTGGTTATTGGCATTGGATCGATTGGTTTCGGTTTATTGGCCCAACTACCAGCAAAGTATTCAACAAGACGTTTATGCAACAATAGCTTTGCTTCTTGATTCAAATAACGATCTTGAGCTGCCTCAGCAAACTGTCGATGGTACCAATTGTTAACAGTAGTGCCACCCGATTCTCTTGATGCAATGTATTCTACAATTTCCAATTTTAACTGTATCCATATTGATGGGGGAATTCTTCGGATAGGAGGTGTCCAGTATTGGTAGACCTCATTCAAGACATTATCATCCAATGAGAGAATATCTTCCATCTCCGCATCCGACAAACCAGAATTAGCCGCTGTTAAATATCCTAAGGCATGGCTGACTAAAACAGTACCTAACTTATCCTCAAGCTTTCTGAATACTTTATTTATAGCATCTCTTGAGTCTTTCGGTAAGGAAAGATCTTCACGATAGTGTTTCCATGTTTTTGCCTCATCCAATAACAGCTTAAGATAAAGTGGATATGGATGGCTCTGATATTGTTGAATGATATAATTTGATTGTGCCTTTGTGAGACGCCTTTTGTTATTTGCACTCCAACTGTTTATAACCTTTTGTACTTCGTCAGGCAATAGTTGATTTACTTCATGAAAGTTGTCATTTGGTAGGATCATCTAAAAGATAAATTTCCATTATTGTCAACATTTAATCGCATATGTCTCACAAGGCTGCAAATATCAAAGGTGGAAGAGAGATTTAGCTTAACCTGAATCTATGCTCAAAAATAAATCATCCACAGAACTTCATAGCTCTTGTCCAGCCTCTTTGGTCTCGTTATTTTTTTTACTATTGTGAATCATCTGATTAACGTTAAAGGACTACTCCCACGGATTCTGTGTTGAAAATAATGTTGAAAAGATGTTAAGATTTTATTTAGAGGAGTGCTAACTTTTTCTATAGACACGACAAATATACAAGTGTATTATTACAGCGTTTCATATAACAATAAAATAATCACTGTGATGGAGAGATTTTCAATACTGAAAAAACTATCTCCCATAGTGATTATTTGCAAGTGTAAAGTACAATCTATTCAACTCTTGATAAAAAAGACTTAGAAAAAAACATTTAAAAAAGTTAAAAAGTATCCAAACCTTAAGGTGAGGCATATATTCATATTCCTCATCTGGAAGAGTTGAAATAACAATTTTCACATTTGGTAGAGTAGTTTTAGGTAACCATGGCAGCAGTTGTGGTTTGTTTTCACTTGAAAGTTGATCAAGAGAATCAAGAAATACAATCAACTTTGTTTTTCTAGAGTCATCATATGCAACTGATGCTCGTTCTATAAATCTTCTCCATACATCTCCATAGCTCTGTAAAATAAATGAATGTATTTTTTCTGCAATGTAAGAAAATTCACCTAATTTCACTGATATTCTGTATTTTTCTATTGTTGAACAGATGTATGTTTCTTATCAATATTTTCCCTATTTAATAAAAAACCCTGTTTTTCCAAAATTACTGGCTAATGCACTGTGAGGGTATGTTGAATACACATTACCATGGTTTGTTAAGTACTGAATAAATAAATAAACCTAGTACCATGCCAAATGTAATAACTTAATTAAATTTACAATTTTTCTGCAACTTCAGCATTCTCGCATTGACATGTTTTAAACATGCATGTGATTACCTGAAGGGAATTAATTTTTTCAAAATTTCAGAAGGGAGCCCATTCACGAAATTAAATTTATTTTTCCATAAGTTTGCATTTAAGCTCCACATTTTTTAATTGTTTCAAACAATCATTTTAATATAGCTGCCTTGTATTTTGAAATATCAAAACTTGTGCCGCGAAGTTACTCATAAACACTAGAACATTATTTTAAGACATGAAAAAACAAGTGGTTGAAATTAGGACTATCTTGCTAGTAGAAAATAATATTAATCTGTCCAAGGCTAAAAATAAGTGTAAACACTAACTGAGGAGGAGAGATCTTTGAGCATAGAATCAGACTAAGAATCTATGCTTAAACATATTTCTTCCGCCGAGCTTATTCTTACTTATATTTTTCTTACCTTATCCAAACTTGCATCAGACTGCTCATTGAAAATCTTTAAAAGTATTTTATGTTCTTCAATATTATCTTTTCTATCAACTTTTTTATAACCATCGTCTGCAGTGTCAAATCTATATCGGTTTCCTAACAGCTGTAATTGTTCTTCACTTAAATTTGTTTTCATTCTTTCTATTTTTTGTTTAGAAACAAAATCAGGTAATGGGTAAAGAAATTCTTCAGAAATATTCAGCTAAAAATAAAACATAAAAATAATTATGTAATTGGATATTACATTTTAAGTGAATTAATTTTGCGTTGATTTAATGATGCGGACGTCAAATTAATGATTTTTCGCATGGATTTAATCTTACTGATGGTCAATTTGTAAAAATTTCCAACTGATTCAATTTCGGGGAGTGTCAATCTATAAATATTATTGAAGCAATCAAGGTTGTTTTTCACAGATTTCCCCCAAATTTGTTGCATGAATTACAATTTCCAGATATTTTGAGCAGATTATATTTCGTGGAAAAGACCCAAATTAGCTAAATCCCGTGAATTTAATCCACTTTTAAACTAAAAAATATTCCTGGTTCAAACCTCTGACCATCAATAAAACAACAACCGCAGTTTAATATCATAAATGATCGATTAAGCCCTGTCTTTTTTCAAATAAGCCTCCATCCTCCAAATGAATTTGGTAAAATAAGCACCCCTCTCGAATAAGGGGGCGTAGGTGAGATTATTAAAAGTTCATCCGTTATTCTGAATGTCAGTAGAGATGGGTAAAAACAAACGATATTAAGCACAAATGTTATATTTATACTTCAAACTAAAAACATTCTTCATAAAAATATATTTATCAGTAGTTTTTGTCTGTTGATGTCATTATGATGATTAATTAGCCCTCTCTTCCAAATGAGCTCCTTTTCCCCCTTCCTTCCCCTTTCAAATAAGCCCTAATTATTGACATGCATTTTGATAAAAAAGACTGATTATTTATCATATGTGAATAAAACAGGCCTTCACTATATGTTTACAAGGTCTGAATTAGGTTACTTAAAAAAATAGGTAGCTTATGAAACCAACTGGCATAAAAATATGTTCCACGAACCCTGATTTCTAGTAAAAAAACGAGTAAAAACATTATTTTATTCACATAATATCGAAAATGGGAACAAATATAAATGCACAAATGAAAATGATCGCAACGGTTTTTAACTCTATTTCTACAAGAGAGTGGGAGCCAAAATGCCTCCCCCCTCTTCCTCCTAATATTTTGTTTTTATTGTTTGATTGACTTTTCCTAAAATTTAGTGAGATGACGAGTGCACAAAGTTAAGGTGCTATTTCTAAGCCACACTGTATGGTATAACCCCAATATTGACCAAATGATAAAACATTGGTTAATACATCAGTTTTAATGCTCAAAACAAGGTACTTTATCGATTATGAATGACTTACAAACATTAAAATTTTGTAACATCAGGTTTGCCCACAACATATTTAGAATGGGTTAGGGAGTAATTTGCACAAATAACTTAAAGAAGATCATGCCAATTGTTTTACCTTCTTTGAATTTTCTTCATATATTATATTATCAATCTGCTGGATTTGCAAGTTGATACTTCTTAAAACAGACTCGATACCACTGGATCCAGAAGTGGTTCCAAGAAATCTAACAATAACTGCTGCATCAGCATGATTTAGACAAGCCCTTCTAGAAGCTTCAGCCATAACAGAGGTCTTTCCGGATCCTGATTTACCATAGATAACTAAAGGACTATTGACTTTCCCAGAAAGATAATCATCTATATGTCCTAAGACTTCACCTTGTCCAGCAAATTGTTTGCATTTATCTTTTGCCAACTGGAGATGCTGACAAATTTCTAATACTAAAGAATCCTTTGTAACAGCTTGTTCCCTACACAAAGAATTTAGTAGCTAAATCGTATTATTTACAATTTGCATCTGGTCAGAATGTTTTGTAAGTTTCATCACTAGAATGATTGATATCATAAATATTTTCTTGTTTCAGAATTTGTTGCAACATTGAGTTATGTCAATAAACGTCACAACATCATTGCCCTTCCAAATCGCAATGCAACTTTCGCAGCTGCAACACAAAATACCCTGCCACAGAAGATCTCAGTTTGATGTTTTAAGTAAGTGTTGAAAATAGAACAATGTTAGCATACCTAGTATCATGCTATCATTGATCTTCTCAGTAAATTTCACACTCTGATGGGGAAAAGACTTTTTAGAATATCACACTTACATTATCAGAATCAAATTCATGTGTACAGGTATACCTGCAAAAAACATAAATTTTGGTTTTGTGCTTTTGATCGCACAGTTTAAAGATTGATCTTTTTAATGAGAGAAATTTTATATTTCCAGGAAAGAACATAATAAACAAAAATATCAAAATAATCTTGTCTCTTTAGAGAAATGACAAAAGTTTGAGAATTCCCAAACAAATTTGTAAGAGAGAAATGATTTCAAGGATTGTTGTTGCACAAGGCCGAACATAACTACAAAGAGTAAAAGTGGAAAAAAGATTTCTGAGCAAATTACTCTTTCACACACCTTATTATTAGCTTCTATATTCAGCCTTGTCACATTCTTACCTTTCATTAATTCCTTGATCAATCATCAATTTTAAAACATCTTCAGTTTCTTTACAAAAATTATCTATATATGCTTTATGAATGCCAGTAGGGTCAATTCCTTTTTCTTTAACCCAATTTATTGAATCAAAATTTGATACCATTTCTTCAGTAATGACTTTTTCCAATTTTTCATCTTTGAGTTCTTGTAACAGTTTCAGTGCTGCTGGATCCCTGTCCATATAACGCCATTTCATTTTTTGATCTGTTTCATTATTATTTTGATCACTACCATCAACATCATCTAAGTTAGCTATTGTTCTTTTGAACCAATGACAATGCTTTGTTGGATTTTTATCCTGGATAAAGCCATTATTAATTTCTTGCTCCGTGACTAGATTAAAACCAAAAATATACAAAATCATTTATAATCGTTTATAAATAGAAGTTTTTGTAGGTTCTTCAAATTTAAAAAATATGATAAATGAGGAAAAATTTGAAAGGATATTATAAAGAGAATTATAGATTTTTTCCCCTCTCAATGACTTTGATACACAAATAACAGACTTTTACAATTAATTTTGTAACCACTCTAAAGTTTAAGAAATATTTAAAAAGATTAAAAAAACAAACCGGCGGTTATGTACTGTTTTTGCTCATTCTGCAGCAATGCCTTAGAAGCAGAGTCGCGTAAAACTTTTATTACTTTCTTTGAATCTACATCCCACCATTTACTTCTTGTTTCATCAGTCAATGGCTCAAGAAAGTATGTTGATGGAATTTCATTTTCATCAAGTCTAAACCACTCGTTAACCAAACTACTTTCTGCATCTGTAAACAATGCTTGCAACTTATTGAATTCGGAAGCCTTTATAGTTCTTGGACATGGCCTCCAACCATACTTTTGACCAAGAAATGTCTACAAAGAAATATGTTTTTTTCACTATAGCAGGTAAATGCTGGGACAATATTTTTTTACGGTTATTTTAACTAAAATCAACCGTAATTGGACAGGGAACCACAAAATGAAAATAAAACCTGTTTAGGTCAAAATGGGATTTGGGAGTGCATTCAAATTACCTAAGCTGACTTACAGTCTACAACAACTGGTACTTATAGCCTGCCTGTAAATAAAGTCAACAACGGATCAGACTCCGATAAACATTGATAATGGGTCTAGTATAACGTACTAATTGAACCATCATTAAGTCCAGTAAACAACAACTGAGAATTGATTAAACATTATACAGCACCCGTCCGTCAATTGGGAATTTTCCACAGAGAGAAAATATAGTGGAATGCCTCAAAATGTCCTTCATCATGCAGTTGGCAGACAATATTTTCGAGGGTCGCTCTTAAAATCGATTTCTGAATGAATTTAAGAAAACATTTAGCCTGTCTATTCGAAAAATTCGTTAATATTGATGTTTTGTGCTAGAGAAGCAAGCGTTGTTTTTATTTACTTGGTTTTGCTGAGATCTAGTTAAATTGAAACACTCAAATGCATTGGGAATACAAAATGTACAATCAACTGGGTTTATCAAATTTTAAAGTGTCTTCAAATTCAAGTAACAATACAAATTCGCTTACAATGAAACATGGTCCTGTAGATACTTCTTGACAAATTTTGATTTGTTCCATACAAATCTCTGCTGTTTTATGTTCATCTGTCGTCCTATCTTTTATTCCCCATCTCATATCAACGATTTGAAATTCATAACCTTTAGCAGCGCAATATTTGGCAAGTTCTGGATACACTGTTTTCATAAGTTCATTTCGCTCAACTGCTGTATCTGAAACAAATCAAATTGATAGTACAAGACTTGACTGAAAAAAGTGTCTGAATAGAGTAATTACTTACGGTAAACCTGGAGGTTGATGTCACATTTATTTATTCTCCACAAATTTATTATGAAGCTAAACAATTTAGCTCATGTTAATTGCAGTCTCTTGAGTATATCATATATTCCCTTGTTAACACTTACCATATAGGGAGGGATACTGTAAGTTGTTTACTTGTACATCTACTAAGAGCAGGACTGTGTTGTTAACCTATGCTCAGCATAGCAGAATAGTCTCTGTTATTCAGCTAAACCAGGTTAATTCAACAAAGCTGCTTCGACTTGATTAGCTAGTCTGGAATTGTCTCGCTTTTCCAAACATGTGTTTCTGATCTACAATTTGTAACAAACCTTCTTCTGTATCCAACTTTTGGTTGGCTAGCACCTAAGAAAGTTCCACCCACCCAATCTCATTTTTTACACATTTTTTTTTTATTTGGTGCAAGATACAGAACGAATTTTGGTTGTCGACAATCCTATGGAATTGCATCTATCTACATTCATTATATCAGTGGATGTTGTTGTTACTGGCTTCACATAGTGCTGCGAGGCGATGCCATCAAGGTTTTCTCTGGCAGAAAAAATGTCCTAAAGTAGGCACTCCTATTTGGCTTATGGAGTTGCTGTCAGGTTTTTAGCCCGGATGGTACTTACCAAGGTTGGGGTGCTGGGCCTTTAGATGTTTGTTTTGTCCCTATATATTCAGGAATAATACACTAAAGGTGTAAAGATTGAAGCACTTGCAGGTGCAAACTATTAGTTGATAATGCACCCGCAGGTGTGGGTATTATTTATATATATGTACAGAAGTAAATTTAAATATACATTGACAATGATAATGCACCCATTGGTGCCGTCCTATTATTTACACATAGTTAAGTATTTTATCATCATTAATATCATCAGCATCAATTCAAGATTATTATATCGTATACTTCAGGATAAAAGTGCACCAGCGGTGCCAATATTGTTGAATTAGCACCGTAGGTAACCCAACAAAGGTACTCATAGTTGGGTTTTAAATGGTAACAGCCCCACGGTACAGGGTTTCAATATTAATTTTTATATTAATTCACTAAGTTTACTCATGTATTCAGGAATTTTATTAATGTTACTGTAGGTAGTACCCATACTGTAGGTGCCGATACTATAACATCTAGGTTTAGTCATTAACCCATATAAAGTTTCCAGGAATTAAAAGGGACTGCGTTCCCAGAAAAAAAACACAATAATGTGTCAAAAGAAAACTAAGTGGATATTACAAACATCTCGTACCCAAAATGGCTCAGCGCCTCTGCCCATTCCCCAATTAACTGGAAATTATGAATTGTTTGAAAAGATAATAAATATATTTCGACTCTATATATTTAGTGTTTTTACTCAAGAGACGTCAGCAAATAATCCTTCATTACTCTTTCAATAGAAATCTAAATTTATCTTATGTGAAATCTTTACATGTGAGTATCTTGGAATAAATTTTCAGGTTTCTATCAGAAAACGTAGTTCTTTTCAAAATAAATATATATAAGCTTCTTTCTTGTTCTTCTTCACCAATATATTTGTATAAGTGTGTCTTGTCCTCGCAAATAACATTATTTTTTTTGTTGAAACAAAGGGAAAAATGGGTCAGTTTAAAACGTTTGGTAGTCAAAAAAGTATTTTCCATTGTATTAATATTCTAAAAAATTATACAAGCAACTGCTTGAATGTATTAATTATCCTTAAATATCTTTATCATTATGAAAAGTATAACTTTTTCCTAGAAAATTCACTTGAGAATGTTTTCCGCGAATTACGAACGTTTACATAAATCCTGGCCGCCATTTTGTTTGTTTACATTTTAAACTTGACAAAAATGCGAGCATACTTCAGGAACTCTTACTACTCGCTCGTTCAAATGTTCTCAATTGCGTGCTTACGAGCGGAGCTCATTTCTTATAGTGCTAAAATAAAATTTCTATGTTTTCTTGGATTGTTGTAGAATTCTTCTAGATCCTATATCGTGCTGTGCACTCATTTTGCTTGCCGATTTTCCAAATTGCTCTAAGTCGCATAAGATGCTAGGAGAGGATTTGGCTTATGCAATGCAGAAATAATATCGTTTTCATTTAATTTACACCAAGTGAGCCCTGGCTTCCTCTCGTTATTCTAAATCACCCACCTTTTTCAATCTTGTTCCCAGGGCTTCTTCTTTGAAAAGTTTAACAACCATTTTTGTATCAAAAATGGTGATTTTTTTTCTGTGAATTTTTAGAAAACTAGCTAAACTGAGCGCCGTTGCAGTCTTTCTTCAGGTTGATCTTATCTGCTACTTTTTTTAATATATTCTCTTGGTATATATATTCCAGAAAAATATAAGAAAAGGTACCTCATCAGCGATAATGCATGATTTCTTCTTAAACTCCACAGAGAAGCGCTAACAAGAAATTTGGGTCTTTATTTTATTTCAGCCACCCAAATAAGTACCCAATTGGGGTACCCAAATTGGGTACCCAACGTTTTAAACTGACCCGGGAAAAATAACATTATCAAGTCTCTCACTTATTTACTTCAAGGCCGTTCAAGGTCTCATCAGAAAAATAAAAGGTTGAAAAAACTCACAGGATCATGAAAGTCTTCGCATTCCGCGTTTTTCTTTTATAGTGGGAGTTAAGAAAACATATATTTCCTCAAAATTTTCAATCAAGGCATCAAATCAATTTCATGACATTGTTACGTTTGTATAGGATGTTACAAAGTATATAACTCTTTGTGAAATTAATGAAATTTCGATTTTGGGAAAATAATTTTTTGAAAAAGTTAAAATTTGGAAAAACGACCCTGTGTACTCCCTCTGGTAATTCGATATTCGATTACGTACATACATCAGTTTAGTGTTAATTCAGTCGGCATACCGGAAAAGTGGAACCCGGGACCCAGGACCTTTCGCACCTGGGACCCAGGACCCGGGACCCTTGACGTGGGACCCTTGAGGTGGGACCCA
>JAUELI010129143.1:3061-14008 GCA_031471325.1 Catablema vesicarium
TAACGCATAAAACATGTTTAATCCTTACTATTAGCTCCTTTTTCAATCAACCATTTTAAAACTTCGATCTGTCCATTTCCAGCAGCTAAAAACAAAGAAAGTTATACAAAGACAAGAAAGACAGTATCAGTCAATGAAAATGCCAGTTCTGGTTTGTCTGATGGAGGCAAGGTGGATATTAAAATCGAAACATAGTTTCATCTATGCATAAGAATAATTGGGCGAACTTAAAAAAACCATCTGAAGAATAATAAACCAGTTATGAGATCTGGTTTATTAGTACTAGTAATCGCATGACTTTGAGGGCAATTTGGAATTAATATCCCGAGTTTTATTTTGACGTCGTTTTTTACTTTGGTTCTCGTACATCTCTACAAATTTTTCTTGGCGGACTGTTTTTTCTCTTTACTTGTTTCTGTCAGTAAAAACTTTATTGAAGTTAAAACTCGTACGAGTTTTATTAACCAATAAAATTTCATTTTAGAAATTCCATGACATTCGAATTATTCTTTCGAATATTTAGGCTGCATCTACACTGTGTTTTTTTAATAAATTTGAAACGAGCGGGCTGATTACAGCTAAGCGGGCCTATTACGGATTAATAGTGCCCTGTAAAGTACGGAATACTGTACGTGTTGTAATTAGGTATACGATTACACCAGTTATAAGAAATTATTTATCTTTGTCAGATAAGTCGATTTTGGGTTTTTTCATTCAGTCTCTTAACGGCTTCCTACAATCATGGCCATAAGTGGTTAAGGCTAATAGAAATTGGTGCTAAAAATCGAAATTTGAACTTGCAAGAAAAATTTCGAAAGATAAAACAAGCGAGTAGAAATACGAATTCACCATGGGAGCCTGGGTACTAAGTTGCTAAGAAACGAGAAAGTATCTGACTTTGCAAAATGAACTCTGTAGTCTCAAGTCACTGCAAAAGATTAATACACCTCTTAGATAAATCTCTAGGGACTAGTCATTATTGTTACCTAACATTAACTTGTGGTGTCAAAATTGTAAAATTATTTAGAGGGCCACTATGTAATTCTGTGTGCAAAGGTTTGTTACAAACAAACTTTTGATTGAAATTCAAACTTTAGATGCTAACATTGAAAAAAAATGAGGGTGGAGTTTTTGACCACACTCCTAAAGTCCCATGCTGACGTCAGCATTTTTCACGGTCTGCAAAAAAATAATTATGAAATTTAAAAAAATCATTGGTTCTATCTTGATGGGAATATCAATCGGAACAAGAGAAATATAGAAACTATATGTTGAAAATTTACAGTTAGGATTGGGGGGGTTAGGGTTAGGGAGTTAGGGTTAGGATTGGGGGGTTAGGGTTAGGGTTAGTTTCCTCCTGTAACCATTTATAGAGCCTCATAAATCCAAATTAGTTGATTTCTAACCTCTCATATTCTCACAGGTCAAAGACCCCCATGTATAGATGCATGAATGATAAGCTTTTTAGCACATAGAAGTTCTGATTTTGCAGAATTGCTCTTTAAAATTGCAATTTTATAGGTTCGCAAGTGATTTTTTTGCATTTATTGGGCGCCATTATGGATTCAATATGGACAAATAAAAATTTATGTTTTTATTTTCATGTAGTACTAATAAAAATATTCTAAAACGTAGAGTTTGAAGGTTATAGTGCAATTGGTTCAAGAATTATAGAGCCTCACACTTTAAAAAAAAAGCACTTTCAACCCTTCCAGAATTGTTATTTTGGAGGAAACCTGAGAACTTCAAAAGCTATATCTCAACAAAATTTTAACAAAATCTGAGGTTGTGAATGTACATAGGAACACCTGGTCCACTTGGCATGGAATAACCCTATTTTTTTTGGTCCCCGAATCTCCCTTTTTGACCCTAACTTATGACCGTTAAATACTAGAAATGCCAAACTTTATTCTTTTGTACTTCAGATACTAATTCATGTTTGTGCCAAATTTCAAATGAAATCAATAAGCAGTTTTCGAGAAAAACAGAGTTAAGCAGTTGGTCAGTAAATTTCAAGTCTGCATTTTGTTCAAGTTCAAAACTGTTATATTTTTAGAAGTGTTCATTTACAACATATGGTTTCTATATTTTTCTTGTTCTGACTGATATTCTTTTCAAGATAAAATCAATCATTTTTCAAAAGTTTCAAATTATTTTTTTGATGACTTCAAAAAGTGCTGACGTCAGCATGGTACTTTAGAGGGGGTGTCAAAAACTCCATCCTCATTTTTTTTCAATGTTAGCATCCAAAGTTTGAATTCCAATTAACAGTTTGATTGTAACAAGCCTCTGCACACAGAACCTTTATCTCAAGTTTTATGTCTCAGGATTCGAAATAACTGTAAAAAGTGAGTGCGGTGGAGAGATATTTGAGCGATAGATTCAAGCTGCTCATATATCACTCCACCGTCAAGTTTTTACTTATTTCGAGCTTTGTATCTAGATTTCGTTGAACTTTAATTTCTTAAATTATCAAGTATATGGCTATGATGAAAAAATTATATATGCTGGCTGGTGGTTTCTGTACTATTTTCGATTGTGGTGTAACGAAAATAGAAATCAGATTAATTTAATATGCGCGCGAAAACGTGTTCAAGGTGGTCTAAACACGGTCTGTTTGAAGATTTTTATAGTCTATATAGTGACCCTTATTTAAAATGAAGATTGTTATAGTGACCCTTCATAATGAATATTATAGTTGAATAGCTTATCTCTAAGAAGTCTGTACATAGTAAACAAAAACATGTTCAAAGTTTATTTTGCACAGCGTGAAATACTACTGAATACGGTCCCGTATATTCCTGTATATTCGCGTATACGGACTGTGTATCAAGGCAATACGCATTCCGTATACGGGAATATACGGGACCCTATTCAGTAGTATTTCACGCTGTGTTGCTAACTTTGAACATGTTTACTTGGTACAGACTGACAAATCTAATTTCAAGTGAGGTCCACAGCAGACAAATTAGTATGCATGAGGTGTACACTGACAATGTATTTGATGTACCAAAGTAATATTTATTTTGCAAGTAGCTCATTCATATGACAGCTGTGAATAGAGACATATTTATCAGATTATCTATTTAGAAAACCGCTTTCCATGGTTTAATGTGGTTAAGTCATTATTAATTTACAAGGCTGGGCGGATATCAAATGTGAAGGAGAGATTTTTAAGCATAGATTCAGACTATTTAGCCTGAATCTATACTCAAATATAACTCCTCCACAAAGTTTATGATTTAGTGTTTATCAAGAATTCATTATTGATTTAGTGTTTATCAAGAAACATCAATAGTAATGAAGTGTAGGGTAAAGTTACACTACTGTGAAATTGTGTTTCAATATTTCAGGAAGCAAGAGGAAGGCGAAACTTTTTTGAGAACTGCAAAATCCAAGGGAGCTACCAAGCGGGCTACCGAGAGCCTAAATCAATGCCCAAAAATCTCTACTACACATTTGATGTTTGAAGTTATGTTCGACCTTGCAAGGTTGGAAATAACTCAAAATAAGCTTGGTGGAGGAGAGATATTTGAGCATATTTTCAGGCTATATAGCCTTAATTTTGGGAGCTTTATACAACAAATTCTATTTTAGTGTAAATTTAGTCTTATTTTTTTTACCAATCTATTTTTAAGTAATTTTGGAAGTTGCATAGAACAAATTCTATTTCTTTTTGAATACTGCATTGAACTCACAAAAATAATTTATGACTAAATTGTGTCAACAAATATCATTCTCAATTTGAGTGTTAACCACGTCTTCGTGGTTAAGACTGTTACTTGATGGTTTGCACAATTTAAAAAAGCTGTAAATACGAAATGTAGAGGAGAGATTTTTTGGGTAGCCTGAATCTCAAATATTACTCTAGCCTGAATCTATGATCAAATATTACTCAGCTATCAAGCTTATTTGTTTGTTTATTTCGACTCTTGAATTTTTAATTTTTTTGTCAATAATTTAAAAAAACAGTAACAAAGTAACGTAAACAAAAGAAGAACAATAATATGGTCCCCGTAAAATTAAATTAAAATTATTTGATCATATTTTCGTAACACAAACATGAAAATTTTCTATTTATGAAAGAGGTCATTCCTTATTCAGAAAATATCTTTAGAATGTTTGAAATATATAATGAATAAGTCAATAGAAGCTTGGTTGGGAAATAAATGACAAGCTTAATCAAGCTGTTCAAAATGCTTTTTTTGCATAATTGATTAATTTATGCATTATTGATAAATTAAATAATTAATTTCAGCAAATAATCAAGAAAATAAAAAATTGAAGATGGACTTTGAAAATTCATTACAGAAAACTAAAAAGAAATTGAAGAACAAAACTAAGAACAAAATGGTACAGATACAGTAGTATAAAAGAAAAATATTACTTTGATAGTAAACTCTCAATTTTTCAACTTCAGTAAGGTTTTACTATAACTAACTATAATTAATTCAGCCCACATTCAAAGTTTCAAGATTGAAGATCTTCTGTAAATCTAGTATCATTTTCAGCATTACTCAAAGCTTGTAGCCTCCTCTCACATAATACTCGTAGCTCCTCACATATTATCCATGAATACAACTAATTTTCTCTCTCTTATTATTGTTGTTAGGACAATTTGATGCAGAAAAAACGACAATGAGATGTCAAACATTTCGAAAATATGATTCTACCAAGAGTTCTAAAAGAACACGAATATTGGCTTCGGTTAACAGCATTAATCCATTACTTCACTCCTTACATATATACTGATATACTACACAGGGTATGCAAGTTGCCGAAAGATCCTGAAAAGTTATATGAAAGACTTTGCAAAAGAAAGGGACACATTAAAGATTATTTGAGAAGAGAGAAAATAACACAACACCAATTCGACCAAATATATCCAGAATCTAAAAAAGTCAATATTTTAACATTTGATATTAGTACGTTTGTTTTTGTAATCAGACATTTTACACAAATAAAACCAAAAGGAGGTTGGGTACTAGTGAATATGCTTCAACGAGGCGATAAAAGCAGAGGTGCACAATTGGTGGAGCTAGAGCATTACTACCGAGAAAATTTAGAAAGCAATGATGTAATAATGTTTCATCGATTTGATGATGATTGGGCTGAATTGATATACATTTTAAGTAATTTAAAATGTGATACACAAAGTATACATGGTTTGAAAAAATGTGAAATCAGTCGAACGTATATCCCATCGGAGTTCACGCCAGCCATCATGAAAGCCCAGTTTGAATTTATCAAAAGTAATCATCAATCAAATTCAATAGCTATATTAAATTTGAAAGTTGATGATGAAAAAAACATACACACGGATCAAATTGACAAATTATCTTCACAAAATGATGTCATTCAGAAACTTGTGAAGATTCTGGATGGATATATGTTAAATGAAAAGGTTTCATGGGATTTTGTTTATGAAAGATTCATTGAAATTGACAAGTTATTGATTGATTTAAAAAATGATATTGATTTTCTGAACGAGATGACGAGATTAAACCAAAAAGATAATAATACTGATCATAACCATGAAAACCAGGATAACAATAATAACCACAATGAAAAGAAGAAGAAGAACCCAGCAAAACATGAAGGTACATATCTTGATAATATTCTCTTTCTAACAAAATGGCAAGTTTTGTAATATATTTCATCATAATTTTTATTTTTATATTTTTATATGTTACAAAGATTCATACTTGTTTTGAAACAGAATTTAAATTATGTAACCTGTCGCTTTACCACTAACCCAGTGGGCAAATACCTGCTCAAAGTCAGAAAAATAACGTTAGAGCAACGTTCATTCGAACGCTGCTCTAACGTTATTTTGCTGACTTTGAGCAGGTATTTGCCCACTGGGAAACTTATCTTCACTCATTTAGATCCAGATGTTGACGAGAAACTGCATCACGGAATGAAAAGGTTAAAAGCAACATACGCATATAACTTTCGTAAAACACAACATTTAGATGATAACAAACAACCTTATACTAAATTAATTTTGTTAAATAAACATTTAGAAGATGACTGTCAACACAGTAATAAATCTTTCAAACATGAACAAGAATTGATATGCATGGAAGAAGAAGTTGAAGATTTGGAATATATGTTAAAATATAATAACCATTTGATAGTCAGAGGTATTGCGGGAGTAGGAAAAACATTCCTGTCACAAGAACTGGTATCAGAATGGATTCATGGGCATATATATAATGATATTCATTATATCTTCCTTGTGAAACATGAAGATGTAGAAGGGAGTGAATACAAAAGCATAAAAGAGGTTCTACAAGCATTATTTCCGCAAGTATTTGAAGGAATTACATACGAAGAAATACTCTCAGAACCAAATATTATGCTGCTTATTTTTGACGGTTGGGGAAATGAAATGGTAAAACCAACAGAAATCATTCAAAACCATGGAAAACAAAATATATCAAAAGGAAATATTCCCCTAGAAGAAAAAAGTAATTTTTTGAACATTTTATCGGGAGAGTTTTTAAACAATCCTGCATTCATATGTCAGAAAACAATGATTACAATGAGACCTGGTTCAACAATAATGCAATGCAATTTCTTAGATGAAATTAATTTTGGCATGATCGATGTTGTTGGTTTTAACAATGAAAGCATTCATAACTACACTTCACAGTATTTTCATAATCAACAACAAATTTTCAAAAAAACACGAAGAAAAATTGAACAGAGTAAGGATTTTAAAAATATGTTACATATACCTGCAAACCTTGATACACTTTGTTTTATACAACGCAATCTTCTTGTTAAAGAATCATTTACAACTTTAACAGAACTTTATCTCGCAAAAGTGACAGCTCTGCTAAAAGAATGGGAAGAAAATAATTCTAAAGACACTCCAAAAGATAAAACGTCAAAAACGCAAGATAGTTCAGTTATTGTTACAACAATTGCTGAATCAGCACAATTGTCATACGAGCACCAAATAAATGCAAAAGATTGTCCAAGCCAGTTGACTAAGTATAACATCCAAGATATTTTAACAAGTGTTTATTTATTCATGTTAAACACATCACCACTTGATATCAAAAACAATGACAAACTAAAACATTGTTTACCCCTGGTGGCAGGCTTACATGGCATAGCTTTGACAACAAAAACACCAGAAAAAACATTCAAAACATCTTTTCTTGATTCTATAAATTTTTCTTGCAATTCAGAATTCATAAACCAATTATTTTTTACATATTTACGGCCAAGCAAAACAAAAAAAGACGAAACATTAGAGAATGATTTCTTACTTTTTTTGAAGGCATATTATGAGTTTCAAAGTTTCTTACAAAAGAATGACAAATTTCAACAAACGCAACTAACAATCAAATTACATAACATGCATCCCACAGACGTAAGTAATTTAATATACTTCCTAAATCATGAACACTGTCAACTCACAATTCAAAAAATTGATTTACACACACACGAACCAATAACACAGCGACAAATGGAACAATTGGGTGTTTACTTTCTTAGTATACCAATTGTTAAAATTGATCTAAAACTAATGAATGAATCATCTTCCATGCTCAATAGAGTTTTTCAAAAATATTGCAGTATGAAAGATTTGATAATAAAACTAAGAAATTTCGAGCTTTATGAATCAAACGTATATAACTACAAAATCAATATTACATTTGATTGGCTTATACATTTACGAAGTATCCATCTTTATCTTAACACAACGCAAGTATTTACCATGATAAAATCTTTAAGAGATATTATTCCAAATGCTGTAAATACAGATACTTCTATACAGCTAACACACTTAAAATTATCTGTTCAATCGTTGAATGATCAACTCATTCCAACACTGACAACTCTACTTGAAAATCTAATCTACTTGCATGTACTTGAGCTAGAAATTCTTGGAACAAATATTGAAGAAGTAAGAAGTCCATATCGTGATCATAAAGTTATGAAGAGTATAAGGGCAAATGATTTATCGTCGATAAAGTATACTCTGTATAAATCCCTTGGCAATAAAAACATAATGAGAAACTTGCGTCGATTTAAAGTGGCAGATGAAGCAAATAACTATGAATTTATCATAAACCACTCATACAAGAAAATAACATTGGTCGTAGATAATGAAGATGAAGCCTATATAGATGTTGAATTATCAAGCTTCTAAAAAACAGTAAATTTGAACATGACTTGTGGCCATTAGTTTTCCAAACGTGAAGTATACAATAGTTTTATTTTATTTCAAGTTAACTATAAACAGAATTGGGAAAGTATATAATACGCTACTTAATCAATAATCAATCACTATCTTGTTACTTTGTTCCTGTATCTTTTTTTTCTCAAACTTTGAAAAATCTCTCCTCCACATTTTGTATTACAGTTATTTGCGAATCTGTCTTCACTTAGTTAATATGCAATCATACGTTTTGTTAGGTTTCCCACTTTAGGTGTAATTTGTAAGTATTTGTAAGTATTTGTAAGTATTTTATAAGTAGGTTTCTTTTTTGAAATTTACTTTGAACATTATTTATGAATGTCAAAGATTTTTATGAATATTTAGACATTGTCAAAATAGAATATTTGGAGATATTGTAGATTATAAACCAAATTATATAGAACATTAGAAGAATTACCTTGAACGTATTTCATTCTGTGGTTAAAAGGTCTTCATTTTTTTCATTATAATAATAATTATGAGATTACTCAGTATTTGCAAAAATGCTAGAATGTAATGTAATTACTCCTAAACAGGTAAAACAAAACTGCAATTCAACTGTTTTTATACAATCAGTTAGAAAGAAAAAGGGCCATTTTCTTTATGGGGCCCTTCTCTTGATTTCCGTAGTCATAACATATTATTCATTTATTTATTTTTAACTTATTTAGTTAATTATTTAATTATTATTTCCACCAAACTTTTTTCTTACCTTTATGTGCAGGAGTACTTCCTTTCTCATCTCGTTCATCTAAAGATGCCACACCTGTCTCAATAATCATTTGTAAATATTCCAAGTCACCATTATATGAGCTGTTATGTGCAGGAAATGCCAAATCTACATCAAAATAAACACAAATTATGTACTTGTTTGTATACCCTCAATCTATTCTCAAGAATCTCTCCTCCACATTTGATATTTGTATTCATCATAATTTGGCCTTAATAACAAAGTGTCTCCCATGAAAAAAAGGAAGTATTTAAGAGTGAATTTCTTGATAGAACTTTCTAACAAATAAGTTACTTATAAAAATGAACATTTAAAAGCCATTGAGATGATAATGTATATCATGGCATTGATGCTTGCTTCCTCGTACGAAAATGGCATAAAAAAGAAAACATTGTTGTTGTCAAGATCTGCTGTAGTGAATAGTGTTAATGATAAAACACTTACTTTCAGATATTTCAGGGTGCTTTACATCATATTCTAAAAATAGAATTTATTACAAAATAGTCATCACTTTCTGATATAGGGAATGTCATTAGTATTAAATCTGTCTGGATGTTATGTGGTGAATGAAAGATGTTTTTCACCAAACGTTTTGCCTTGTGGAGAGGTTCGGATTAAAATCCTGAACATTACCATGTAACTCTCACTAGCATCAAAACACTATATGTTCAACATTAATTCTCAGTTAAGTCTTCAACAGTATTTTGTAAAACATTATGTCTGGGCAACAAAATGCAACACAGAAAGCATACACAATATTCATAGGAAATGACGAGTGTGAGTAGATTCGAACCGCCTTAAACTTACAACAAACAATAGTGCTAGTAATTAAGACCAAATATCTGCGCTATTATTACCAAAAAACACATACCTATGCCGCTTAGATAGTCAACGCAATCCTGTTTAAAATATTGTACGGCAAGATCTTTTGGTGTTTCACCCTGGTGAAAAAAATAATGGTAATATCAATTATTGTGGGTCACCCTTGGAAAAAAATAATCGTAAGAAATAATCGTAAGAAATTCAAGGTTTTTATTCAAAAATTGAATCCTCTATATCAAATAAGAAAACTTCTCAAATAAGTGCATAAAAATCATTATTTTTAATTAAAAAATAGAACTAACATGCCCTATCATTCTGTTGGAAAAAGTGAGATTTGGTTCAGATATATTTTAACCTGCTGACTCTCTACTTACAGAGGGAACCCCTACTTCTTAAATGTTAAAAATGCTTTGCATTGGTTTGTACCAGAATAGAATAAAAAGGCAGTCATTCAAACCAATAATAAAGGATTGCTAAGCCGTGAATTAAGTCACTATGTTTGCAAGCAAAATTTTGAAAGACATAAGGCAAAGGCGAGGCAGGGCAGGGAAGGCAAAGGCAAGGCAGAAAGAAAACAGGCAAAGAACAATAGGCAATGCAGGGTATGGCAGAGAGAAAATGCAGGCATTGTCAATCGGCAAGATTTGAAAAAGGGAATACTACCAGGCAAAGGCATTCAGAAGGGCAAGAAAGCATTCTAAGCATAACCAAATATTCAGTATAATTAATTTAGTCAGTGTGATAAATTTGATTGAAATCAGAGCACTTTCCATTTTTTGGGCCCAAATTACGATGCCATTTGTGAAATTTGAAATTTAAATGGTACCCTCTTATTCAGTACAAGAAATTTAGTCAATGTGCCAAATTTTATCAAAATCAGAGCAATTTTCTTTTTTTGGGCCTAAATTGGCCTAAATTATGACGTCATTTGTAGAATTTGAAACGTCAGGAGTACCATCTTGTTCAGCATCATTAATTTAGTCAGTGTGCCAAATTTCAGCAAAATCAGAGCATTTTTCATTTTTTTGGTCCTAAATTGGCCTAAATCATGACGTCATTTGTAAAATTTAGAACATAAGTGGTATCATCTTGTTCAGCATCATTAATTTAGTCAGTGTGTCAAATTTCAGCAAAATCAGAGCATTTTCAATTTTTTTGGTCCTAAATTAAAATTTTA
>JAUELI010129364.1:0-13436 GCA_031471325.1 Catablema vesicarium
TCCCTTTGTTTTGACAATAACAATGATGATTGTGTGTAACATTTTCCCTTAACCAAGCCCCCTTAACCTAGCCTATAGATGCCTTTCATGTTTACATTTGTTGGCAGTCAAAAACGCATTTTAACCAATCAAATTTCATCAGAATGTAAACAAAAAATTAACCAACCAATCAGAGTTCATTGTTTTGACTGCCATGACATCACAAGAAAGGCATCTATATATTTTAATTTATTCATTTGCTTTTATGTTCTTTTATGTTTTTTAACTTGGGAAATTATTATTTTTGAACTAATCCTGACTATATATATATACAGTAAATTTTTCAAAATGTTCATTTGGATATTTTATCAGTCCATTTTTTTTCGTCCTTTGCTAATTGGAAAGCTTCTTCCCAGTACACACCACTTCATTTTTAAAGTTACTTTTATACTTCGTATCCATGTTCAGGGAGGTCTGCCTGGAGCCTCTGCTTTAGTGCGTATTCTAATGCATCTCACTAGTGTTGTTTCAGACATTCTCGATATAATTTAAGTTGTCCGATTTTGATTATTTCATGTATTTCCTCATTTTTAACAATTTTCCCAGTAGGCAAAAACCTGTTCAAAGTCTGCAAAATAAACCTTAGAACAACGTTTGACCAAATATGTTTAAGTATTCTGTTATTCCGGTGTTCCTGGTTTTACAACTGTCATTGTTGTATGGTTAAACCGTGTTGTTGTTTATTGTTGGCTGGGCACATATCTGAAAGTAACGGATATGTTGAATGGGGGTATAACTGAAGGTAACGGATTTCCTGATTGGATATTGTTCAAACTTGACGGATATCTTGATTGGGTAAATCTGAACGTAACGGATTTTCTGATCCGGTATATTTGAACGGATATCTACATGTCGTCCACAGGAGGGGTAATGGATAAAAAATGCAATGGCCCATTGTTATTGTCTGAGTTATCCTAGGAGAAGAATGTCTGTATTTTACTAAGTCACTTATGATGTCATCTAACTTGTATAAAATACGGACCAGCATATTTTACAGACTCAACTTTGAATTAAGATTTCTCAAGAACAGAAAGAGATTTTTCGAAAATTTAAAAGCCAATTTTTATCATTTTTGAAGCTAAATTTCCTAAATATTATTCTCAATCATAGTTGTGTTCGTGTTCTCTTTACATGAAAACAATACGTCTCCCGGCAAATTATGTTAATGCAGGTTGGTGAAAACCGGCCTGCAAATAGGTAAAAAAGGACGGCACCGAATCATTATTATTTAAAAATAGCCAGCTCCTGTCTCGGAGAGTGGGGAAGTATATTTCTCGCTTCTATAAAATTATGATGTAATCTATTTTTAATTGGTGGCGAGGTGGTGTCTTCTGATCGGTCCGAATGATTTAGCATAATGGTATCAAAAGCAGCGGGAATGTTGCAACGAAGGATTCTATCGAGGAAAACATCATTCAAGAACAACTAGTTTTGTTATGTTCGTAAACTATTTTCAGTTTTATATGCATTCAAGTCGTGCATTGATAATCTCCCATATCATTCCCCTGTAAAACTTTGGAAAAATGGAGCTTCACTGCGGTGACACAGACATTCTTCTAGTCTACTTCTCGCCCATACTATTTTGAAGAGTTTCTAGCTATTGAAGAAAAAGGATCTCACACAACCTGGCTGACTAATGCACTCCTTAAAAGCAGATTCTCCCCACTTCCAGAGTGTCATAGTCGCAAAATGCACCCTATCTGGCTAACTTTTAATAGTTTTGGATTTTAGCTTTCTCAAGAAATTAAGTTTAAATAAGCTGAAAATACTCTGAATATAATCCCTCCCCCATCCACAGAGATGACTAGCAGTTTTTAGCCCTATTCTCCTGAACAACTCCTAAGTATTTCTAGCTACCATCACCACACAAGTAGGGCTGTCTTCGCAAAAATTGTGGTGTTTACAAGAGGGACGACGTGTCCATACCCAAGATTTGCCAAGCACAGAGGACCTATAAAGCTCTCAACCTACCTACCTACTACCGTAATTGGGCCAGCAAGAAAAGCTTGAACCACTTTCTAAACACTTTATTATCGAACAATATGTTTTCTTCGCTTACGCTGCTGCGGCGCCTTTCAGGTGCCATTTTCAATTTATTTTGGGCTCCTTATTTTGCTGCTAACTGCATGTAAACTCTCACAAAGACATCCTCCATACGCCCCACCATTCGGTAAGTGCCAATTCGCAACAGTTGGGGTGTTTTTGTTTTTGTACTCCGTGTATGTCTTTGCGAAAGTTACACAAAGTTCTTAGCAAAAAAATAAAAAGGCGCCTAATGAGTGCTGCATAGCGCTGCCACCAGCGCGGCGCAAGCAAAGAAAATTAATATATATTGTTCGATAAACAATCAAAGCTAAATACAATCTCGCCACGCTTATTGGCCGGAACAAATACCTACCTACCCAGGGCCGATAAGCGTGGCAAGCTTGGGTACAGACGCCATCCCTAAGAGTCAGCTACCCGACCCTATTTTTGAATGTCAAAATTTCAAAAAATGCTTTCTCTAGTAACTTATAGTATCAAACAATGTTTTTATTATTTTCTTGCACTGGAAACTTGACGTAACCTTCGCCAAGAAAATGCAGACTGTTTGGTTTACGGAACAGCCATGTTGAGCAGCCACACATTCCTTCATGAAAGTTGCATCAAGTTCTAGGCAAGTAACTGACAAATGAGAAGGCGGCGCAAGCAAGAAAATGCAAACAAATACAAAAATACTGTTTTTTCTAGAATTGAATAGCCAACCGAACAACCGACCCATTTTTGACATCAGAAATGACTCTAACACCACAATTCTGTGACGAAGGTTTTAAAAAGTTTAAGTGATTTTGCAGCTAAAGAGTGACTTTACTCACATACTGATTTTGCACACACTATACATATATGGGTAGCAAGTAAAAAATAGGGACGCTAACTTTGCAATTTAAAAATATGAATTTTCAAAGAAAAAGAAAATCATAATCATCTTCAAATCTATAATTATATAGCTGTAATATAGACGTAATTGTATATTCTTTATTATTTTATTATGTATATTCACTCCTATTTCGAAAATAACTATTTAAGTAATTTTTTCACATAAACACGGCTAAAACCAGAGTATATGAAATGAGACAAAATGCATCTGTAAAACAAGTCAGAAAGAAAGAATATTTACTTAAATTTTTTTAATTTTAAAACTTTTTAAGAGAGGTTCCACTCTTGGAGTCCAGTCCAGTGTGCAAAATCAATATGTAAGTCTCCCCTAACATATTTGCATAATTATATCTGTCTTGTTATTTTAGATTACTAGACATCGAGAAAAGAAGTATTGCAAGACTTGTTAAAGCTCATCATTTTTATGATTATTTTTTATTTGTGTAGTGTAAAGTTGTGTTATTGTTTTTCAATGAACTTACCTATTTGATAGGTAATTCTGGCTTCTCAGTATATATCCATGCAAGTTTCTCCTTTTGTGTATTGTTCTTCTTTTTTGAAACTGAAATTTACCCTACAGTACAGTATATTTTTATGGCTTATAATTATTATATACTTTCAGCATTGACTTTATATCAAGATTAACAGATATGGATGACAATAATGATCTTGATAATCTGGATGATCTAAACCTTCAACTTGCTAATAGTGATGGTAATACTTTTCATTTCACCTCTTCACCAGTTTTTAATCAATTAAAATATGATTTGAACTATTTTTTTATTATTCCATGTCACCAGAATAAAATTCTAATCACCTCAAAAAATTAACCCAGGTTCAAAAGCCAATTTCTTAAATAACGTAACATATATATTGTTTTTCTTTACAACCTGTATAGTTTTTTTTGCTTCTGATAAGTTCTGCAAGTATATACCTTTGTTATTTACAGAAACAGTTCAAATTCTGGAACAATTTTCTGTTACGCTGAACAAATGTTCCAGAGCAATCGATATTGAAGCACAGGTCCAGGAAATTATTAAGCCAATGTTATGCAAAAAGATTCAAGATGGTCAGTCAATGGATACACCTTATCTTTTCTCCATGGAAAAGAATCTTCTCTCCTTATCTTCATATCCAGATTGCACTGACGGCATATTATATGCCATACCAATGGTTATTGATATTGACGATAATAATAAAGTTTTATATGTGAGGTAAAAAAATGTATAAACTGTACCTGAGCTATTTCTTGTGATTTCAATTTCTTTTCTGCATTCACTTGAATGAATACTGTTGTTTAATGAAATTGAAGTCAAATATTTTTTCATTTGATTTATTTTATTGCTTTTCCAAGGCTGCAAATTAGTGGAAATAAGCCTTGATAGATCGAGGCTTGGTGTAATACCTCCTCCATCTGAAATTTAAATCCAGTCTTGTTGTCTCAATACCTGTGCATCTTTTTCTAGGAAAGAACTGTGATTTCATTGTGTTTTTGTCATTTTTATATGTTTTGAAAGTGGTGTGTTTAAAGGCTTTTTTAGAAGTAAATGTATTGATCTTCTAAAATCACTCTATCCAGAAGATTTGTTTATCGACATTGTATTTTCACTTGTCTATACTGAATGGGATTCGTTAGCTGCTTATTCACATAGAACTGGGAATGATGGTAAGATATTTTAAAGACATAAATATCAAAACTCAGACAATAAACAACCTTATTTTCAGACTAAATGGTCAAACAAGATATTTATCTGTCACACATTGCTCAGAACATGAATGATTTATTAAAGCTAATAATCTATATATCCTAACACAAACTTTCATAATTTATACTAGACAATTTGGTTCCTTAAAATGTCAAGTTTGCAATTATATTATTTTTATCGTCCCTAACACCTGCTTGTGTGGATGATATACAATAATATTGACCCCAATATCATAGAAGAAGGAAGATATTTTTTATATTATACTTTGATAGTAAATGCATAGCATTTTTATCTTGTTTTTGTCAATTTTTAGTCATGTTTAATAGTTCCCTTGATTCTATTTTGTGTGCTTTCTATCAAAATGCCTTCAAATGAGTAGAATTTCCTGGTTTTCCGAGATTAGGTTTGTGATTCTTTCTTGAAGATTGAGTTCTTGCTATCTTATAATATAATGGTAAGAAAAAAATCCTCAAAAAATGTCTGACCTCTCTCTATTCCCATCTTTTACATATGACAAATAATACTATGTATTTTCACTATAATATCAATGTTTCTGAACAGTTGTTTATTTATGTTAGTAAAAAGAAAACCAAAGAACTCAATCATATTCAACAATATTGTCAGAAAATACAAATCATCAATTGCTAATACACTTCCATTTGCATATACACAAATGAAAAATATATTTTCATCCAATGTCCCTGGTTATGTGGTTTACTGTCAAAGATCTTCTGCTAATGCAAGAGTTAAAGATATCAAAGAACTTAGGTATCAACTTGTAACCTTCTTATTGCTAAATGACTGTTGCATTTTATTGTACATATACATACACATTTAATACTAAAATATCTGTCAACTGTAGATTTTGCAGAGAATCTTTTGGTTATAGGACATCATTGGATTAGTTTTCCCAATGATTTGTAAATTTATATTATTTTCTTCAATTGTATATTCTAGTTATTTCAATATGAGTGGTCTTGGTGAAGCATCTAATTGGGATAATGCTACAAAATCATATATGATGGAAAACCACCAAATAACTGAATCATTTGATACTTTCAACCACATATATGGTGACAGAACTGCATTGACACTGCAAGAGCAGTTCCATGTGTTATGTTCCATTTCAAATTATCACCACTGGAAAGCTAAATCTAGCCATGGTGTTAAGATGGAAGAGTACTTTGTTCCCGATGGCAAATCACCACGGAATGAAATTATTAAAGAATGCTTGTTTTCAGAAAATGATGATACAGATGAAAACATTTATGACATATTAAGCATCGTTAAAAACAAACTATATCGTGTCAGTGATACAAAAGTATCCCTATGGAAGCGTAGAAAAAAAAAACGCAAGAAGGCTAAACCCAAACTATGTGTTGCGGATATTTTGGATGGTTTGGGGATGTCAGAGAATGATTTGGAAGTTTTACAAACTGAAAATGAAATAACTGTATCATTCTATGATAATTTAAAACGCAGTTACATTTACATGGCTCATTGAAATGGAGAGTTGTTACTCCACATCTACACAAAGTTATCATGAATGATTATAACTCAGAGAGTGGTGAATTCGAGGTAAGCTCATATCAAAGTTCAAATATTATTGGTATGCTATTTTTCTTCCTTCTGCCACGTGTTGAAGTTCAAACATTTGAATTTATCATAATCTTTTTAAAATTGATGCTTCAAAATAAAAACCAGCCATCTTGCCATAAGGCAATTCACAATAAAAGTATTTCAAATCAATCATTATTAATGACAACTGCAATGACATATATTATATCTCTCTAACAGTACAGAGGGTTTTAGTTCACTATATATTTTAAATTACTTTTAGAAATTTTCAGTAGGTACAATAACTCCACTTTTCATCAGTATTTATTATTTTTCCATTCCATGACTTTGTTATTGTTCAAAAAATAACTTCAAATGGACTTGACAGCTGGCAGTGTACTTGTGGCATTTATCGTGTTTTGTTAAGCACTGTGCAGCTACAATATGAAACAGATGAGTGGAGTGGTTTAATGTGCTGTCATTGTCGACTTTTGCAAGAACTAGTTAATGAGGTATTATTGTCGTGGTTGTTTTTTACATTGAGATAAGAGTAAATAAATACTTTCATATTTGTTATATATTATTATATTGTGGTACTTTCGCCTATCAATTCAGACAACTTTAAGCAATTAATCAAGTTTTCGGTTGTAACAGAAAGTCAGATAATACATATTAGAGTACTAAACTTAATTTTACGTTGGAGTGAGTTACAATAGTCTGTAAAAACTAATTAAATCCAACAAGAGGGTAAAATATATTCCTCACTACTCTACTTTAAAAACTGATAATTGTAACATCATTTATTCGATTTCTCATTTGAGTGTAATTTAGAGGTTTAGTGATATTGTCGACCATTCAAATTTGTACATTTATTAACATTTAAAAGAAGTAACTAAACTAAACTTGTATGTAATAAAACCTACTAAAATTTATATTTCAGATATCTCTCAATACAAGTCATAATGATCATTATTATGTTTACCATGAGAGCATTGATGCTTCCGAAATGGTGAAATCAGCATTATCATTTGTGTCTTGTGCTGTAATTGAGTTGCCATCAAAGAACAAACAAGTAAGAAAGTATTCTGTAGTTGCAGAAGACGATGTTCAATTCGTTCATGTGTTCAAATCAAGTGTTAATCAGCAGTATTATGTAAGCTGTCAAAGTGGACTTTGCTAACACTCATTAGGAAAAAAACGTATTCTAAAAAGATTAAATGAGTTTGGGAACAGATGCACTCATATGGATGTATTCAAAGTATGGCTTGGTTCTAATCCAATAGTACTGGAAGAAAAGAAAAATTGCGAAGATGAAGATAGTATCAATGGTGAAATTAGTGATGGTGATGATGAAGATGATCGTGATGAATTTTTTGTAGATAATGATAATGATAGTGGTGATCATGATAGTAATGTTGTTAATGAAGAAGATGAAAGTATTGATGAATATGATGGTGCATTAGATAGATCTAAGGTATATCTCTCGCTTTCTCTATCTCACGCACACCATCACACACTGCTTCTTAAAAGTAGATAAATTATCATGCATGATATGCGAAACCAGTTTCTGATTTTCTATTCTATGAAGTGAAGATAATACTATCTGTTATGATATGGAAAATATTATATGAAAACAAAATCTAAAATGATGTAAAATGGAAATAACCTTCCTCTCATTTATAACAATCTTCCTGTACTATCACTATCAAACCTTTTTTTTTAGTGGAAAGATTGCTTTGATCCAGTTACTGGTATGTGGGAATTTACGTCGCCTTATGGTCTGGAAGTAAAAAGGAATAGTTTTGGTGAAGACTTTGCCAAAGAATGCGTTCATCGCCAGCATATGTCATCGCAATATCTGCTAAATCAGCCTATGGAAAACAATATGTTTTTGTCATGTGTTGTATCATGTGAGGTACCACTTATAAGCATCAACTTTTTTCCAACGCCATCTTCGCCTTATATTATTTTAGAATCATCGTTTGTAAACAAATTATAATACTAAAATAATATTTTAAAATGATAATTTTTTATTGTTTTATTATATGTTCACTTCCTAATTTGAATAAAATTTACATAATAGCAAGGGTAAAAATGTAGCCTTTAAAATTTCTAGTCAACCCTGACCTACATGTAGATTGTATGATTTCAAATTCTGTTTCTAAATGCAAGTTATATGGTAATTTATTTATTTATTCTTTGCTGTTGTCATTTTAGCTGCCATGGCCAACCAATGAAGATGATGATATCAATTGTACGTTTGATGGAAATACGACGTTATACACTAAATCAGCAGCAATTCCATGCGAGGTGTTCAAATTAGTTTGCAGTGAGGGCAAGTGTTGTGTGCTACGGAATGGCTCTAAAGAATCAATATTTCGAATTTCTGCTGTTTGTGCTGGAGAAGAATTGTGTTGGGAGTATATTGACATGGTAACAAAAGTAAAATGTAATTTTTCAGCATACTGCAGCATTATGAATGCCAACTATCGCCGACACGATTCTACCTCAAGAGGTTTCATGTCACCTAAAACGTTCCGCAACCTTTTTTTTTCATGGGCTTCATATCAAAAGATAGAGTTCCGCCAAATGTGCGAATGGTGTGGTCCCAATCCTTCTGTTCTGGCTTGTGATGCCACCAAAATTGGAATTTCATTCAGCAATTGCAGCATTCCACCTATCGAGCGTCCAGTAAGTGATATTATCATAGAGACTCCACATCGTAGATATAACCGCTGTTTCTTATCATCTGCTATCAATGAAAGCAACGAGAATATTTCCAAAAAAGAAAAAGCGGTCGCAATCAGAGATGCAAGGAAACATGCGAAGTTAATAATGTCAACACCAACTGGTTATTCACGTCAAGATAGCTTAACACCATTGCAGTTAACAACGTGAAACTCCAATCTTCTTTCAAATTTCCCTACTCCTTGTAGAGCACTTTTGCAGAGGTTGCTGTCTACCCAGTTATCAACAATTCAGATGAAATATACTTCGAAACTCTTTTATATTCTCAGTTTTGATGCTCCTCTTCGATCTTTTGTTCCAGAAGCATTCCAACAACAATTAAAGAAATTAATAAATGAGATAACTAATTCTTTTGATACCAACTTTAATTTGTTTTATCAAGAATCGTTAGAATTCAAACCAACTCTTGGTAACTTTGTCCTTGCATTTACCACCGAATCGTCATTTGATCGTGATGCTCTTGCTGTGCTGATTTACATTTCTGAGACTATTGATATAATCCATTCAAGTGACGTTGATGCTGCACCACCCTCCGCCTTGAATGGTTTGTATAACCCACCACGTTTCGGGAACGCCTACTATTTTTCACCGAGTGGTCAACAGGTCCGGTCGGTGAGGCAATTTACCATGGACGATAAAGCGAACAAAAAATCAACAAGAACGCACGATGATTTGCCAACAAATTCTAACTGTTCGAAAAAATATCCTGTAGTAGCTATGAAAGGATCAACGTTCCTTTTCCTATGGTTTTGTCCCATGCATGGGCAATGTTATGGCTTCCACATTGTAAGTGGCAGTGAAGGACGAAAAGATCCATGCTTTTCTCTTTACACACACCTTGCTGATGCTGCAGATACAATATTTTACGACTTTGCCTGCTCACTGGAGGAGTATTGTTAAAATAGAGAATCGGGATATTACAAAAAAACTAGATTTTTCCATGATGTTTTTCATGGTTACACGCATTCTTGCTCCTCAGTGTATAGCAGTAAACGTTTGTTAGAGCACAGAGCAGTAAATAGTTCTTTATGTGAGCAGTTCACTTCGTTTCTGCAATGTGTAAAAGCCTCTGCAAAGCATATGTCGCAAGTTAGATTCATGTTTTACGTCCAATTCATGGTCAATATCTGGAATGAAAGGAAAAAGTTATCCTTCACTAGGAAACTGAAAGTAGCTGCTTCTGGTGGACGCTAGTTTATTTTTTATATTATTAGAAACTTTATTATGCCTTTTATTATGCCTCATCCGAGATTAGTGTGGATCAGAGAACATGTATCTGGGTCAGTCTAGCTCCAGCCTGCCCGCCTGAGTTTTTTCCTACATTGAGGAACGTTATAAAATCTGATCTGGTCCGATCTATGAAAAAAAAATTTGCAGTTGAAACCCGCTGTGACCAGTATTTTAAGTATTACATTTATTCTTTTTAGAAATAGAACAATAGAATACTACATCAAAAACTGACCTTATGTAACTGTACTGTACACGGATGGTGACAATGGACATATTGACTGGAAACAATAACGGTTGACTCCAGATAACGATATAAACTCTATGTAAACGGAGTGCAAATTTTTCGTATGTTGGGTAGTTTTGGTGATGTTTATGTTTGGTGATAATTCAAATACAGATTTCTCTCAAATATATCGGTGTAACTTTGAAAACCTTGGAATTTCGTTTTAAATAGTTATGCTACATATAATCACTGGAAAAGTCAGTTTACTTTAAGAGTCTCTTTTCAATTGCTCAATCTTCGGAATGGAAAATTGCACAATACTCGGAAATCTAATATTTTTTAATGTTTACCCATGCTTGTTTAGCTACACATTTTATCCACATTTTTATGAAAATATTGGCTTGGGTAATAGTAGTATGTTATAGTATAATAATATAATAGTTTATAAATGTATATATATACGATTTTATATGCCAGAGTTCTCACGTTTCTTGAAAATCCGTTGTAAACTAACATCAAATATCAGACTTGATTATTTATATATTATCAGGACTACTTATATAAGAATTCTTTCAGAAATTAAAGTCTATGCCAATAAAGGTCTTTATTTAGTATTGTTTCACACATGATATTTTCCTGTTCTAAAATCGGTCTGAATTTCCTCTTAGTTTTTGTGTGAAGGCATTTCAGTGCCCCTCCTTTTTCTATTACTATTACTTATAGAAAATGAAAAAGTCCTTTGTGTGTCCAGCAAGCACACAGATGTCGAATTAGCTACAGAACGGACGTTGCCAACGTTGGTTCGAAGTTAACCCAATGTCTGTTGTTTGCCGACTATATAATATATGTATTATGTATTCAGAATTTCTTATTCAAAGAGAACATTTTACATGGATATCTTGTTTTGAATTTATTCAACCGAGCAATTTGCTTATATATTCCAAATTAGAAAAATCAAACCAAAAATAAGGACTTCGAGCAATCAGACAGGAATCCTTGACTACGCCCGCAATAAAGATTAGCAGAAATTACTATCAATTTGTATTACTATTTTAATACCTTTTCAACCCAGGATAATGATCTCCCTATTTCATTGGAGACTCTAGCATACAATTTACTTAAAAAAAGAATCTCTCTGGATAATTTAGAGGACACCTCAAGTCAGCCCAAGTCAGAGAAATTTCTTTTCTCATATTTTTCATGTGCGTAAAAGTGTTTTCAAAATATCCTGATATCGTCGCGTAAGTGATATTCTGTACCGCTTATACTAATTTCGGAAATTCCTTCTCTCTTACTTCTCATGTGCAAGAAAAGTTTGAAATATAGTGATATGCTGATGCTGATTCTCCACACATAAAAACAGAGTGGAAAACAGTAGCAAATCGTGTAGATATTTCATTGATAACACATATTGTGTAAGCCCATGGCTTTGATTGCATCATAACATCTCCAGCCACAAGGAACAATTGTGTATGTACATGGTACATACGTGTACAAAATATACAAAATAATATAAGAGAAAAAAGAAACTTTTTGGAGCTATTTCTACACAGTACATTATATAGTGCAATCCTTATGTCTTTTTGTGCAGTTCCGTTAACAATGAAATAAACATGTGCAGATTTTCTAGAACGTTTCTTTGCCAATATTAAATGGCTCTCAATTTGTTTCGCTGGCTACTTTAGTGGGAGAAACTTTCGCTGGGAGAATCTTTCGCGGATCAGGGTAACTGCGAATTTTTTTTATTTCGCGGGGATAAACTTTCGCGTTTTGCAATTATTCTAAAATTCGCGGGGATAAACTTACGCGCAGTCAAGTTTTCAAAAAATTTGCCGGGATAAACTTTCGCGTTTTTGAAATTTTTCTTAATTTTTGGTTGGGCGAATAATTTTTTGCTAAAACCAATTTTTTAACCGCTGTGATCGTTTGGTCGTACATAATCAATCATTTGCTCTTCGGAATTTGTTTAGTTTCTCTTCTTTACCAATAAATAATTCTCCTATTGTTGTACTGTAGGAACCAAAAAATATAAAATATAATATTTTCCGAAAATTCTGAAATATTTCGCTGGGATAAACTTTCGCGGTTGGAAGATTTCAAAAGTTTCGCGGGTATAAATTTTCGCGCTTCACTTAAATATTACGTTCCGCGGTACAAACTTTGGCGGATAAGGCCAAAATCCGCGGAAACCGCGAAAGTTTCTCCCACTAAAGTACTTGTCAGTAAAATTCTTTACCGAGATGAAATCCTTGTTTTATCTCAAAATCCCATTTTCCAGAATTTTGTTCGCATGCAAGAATTATGATAAAAACAAAATTTGAAATTCTTTATTATTGACATAAAAAATCCTTGTTTATCTACAGAATCCTTCATTTTACGGGAATTATGAGAATTAGAAGAAAAATTGAATTCTTTACCAAGATGAAATTCTTGTTTTATCTCAAAATCCTACTTTCCAGAATTTTTGTTCGCATAAAAAAATTATGATAAAAACAAAATTTGAAATTCTTTATTATTGACATAAAAACCTTGTTTATCTACAGAATCCTTCATTTTACGGGAATTATGAGAATTAGAAGAAAAATTGAATTCTTTACCAAGATGAAATTCTTGTTTTATCTCAGAATCCTACTTTCCAGAATTTTTGTTCGCATAAAAAAATTATGAGAAGAAAAAAAAATTGAAGTTTTTTATCGACAAGAAAACCTTGTTTATCTACAGAATCCTTCATTTTACGGGAATTATGAGAATTAGAAAAAAATGAAATTCTTCACCAAGATGAAATTCATGTTTTATCTCAGAATCTCACTTTCGAGAATTTTTGTTCGCATACAAGAATTATGAGAAGAAAAATAAATTTGAAGTTCTTCATTGACATGAAAACCTTGTTTATCTACAGAATCCTTCATTTTACTGGAATTATGAGAATTAGAAAAAAACGAAATTCTTCACCAAGATGAAATTCATGTTTTATCTCAGAATCTCACTTTCGAGAATTTTTGTTCGCATACAAGAAT
>JAUELI010129475.1:0-13984 GCA_031471325.1 Catablema vesicarium
TATTAACTTAACTTCTTAATTTCCCTTGATATGTGAAATTAGTTTGACTGATATTCTATCTTTAAATATATATATATTTATTCAAACTTTTATTAGTGTTTAGCTTTTTTCAACAATTTTTGTTAAGATACCATATAATCAACAGCAGAGTCATTCAAATTCATAAAAATTTGATTGAATAAAACTCGCTGATTTTTATATAATGATAAAACCTTATGGATTTGGAAGGATTTGAATTAAACTATTTTGTTTATTTTTAGGAAAAAACAGAAGTTGAAGGTTCACTGTTTTTGTATTCCCGAAAAAGCACTCCTAAAGTTGTTATATTTATCATGAATAGGTTAAATAAGCGTAACACAAAACTTACACTTTCACATGATATGGAATTTAAAGTTCAAGAACCATTTTTATTGTGCAAAGCATCAAATAGTAAGAAATGAATTAGTTATATTAATTTTTATTTACATTTATTATCACTTTTAATATAAACATAGATCTAACTGCAAGGCACTTTTATTATAACAAACTGAGTTAATATAGCAATTTAACTCAAAGATATACCTGCATACAGCATGCAAAATTATATCATGACTAATAAGGTTTTGAAGGCAGAATAAGGTCTGCGGAAAAAAAACAATTTCCATCCAGTTTGAAGATTTTTGGTCGAATTTTACAATTTCTCCTAAAATGACTTTAAAATGTCCTAAAATGTCATGGTTAATTCTGAGTGGCCACTCTGATTGACAACCAAAAGTATCTCTTTGACCGCCCATATCTTTTTTAACGTTTAACTCTATTAACACTGGGGGGTGGGGCTTCTCCCCCCCCCCCCCCCCTGTCAGCTTTTTTAAAATAACTTTTTTAATAATGATTCAATAAATATGAATTTTTGTGACATTTCCTACAAACCCATAACGCACATTTCTGCAAAGTTTCAACACCATAGCAGATACCATTCTGAAATTATATACCATAACCTGGAACCACCTATCTTTTTCCTATCAAATCCTTGTAAAATAGCCGAAATCTTTATATTGCCAATGTCTTTCCTTTATGATGAGAAAAAATGATGTCATTATTTAACGACATCTTTTTATGACGTAATGACGGATTTTTCAATTTTGTCAACTTTGGCTCGTCATAACTCGGTGAAAAAAATTTCTGGTGTAAAAACAGGAAGTTATGTTGAATTTCAAAGTACTGTCGTACAGAAAATCGAAACAGAATGAAGATATCTATAGTTGAACTCTTTGTATTGGATTTTTATAAAGTCGGGTTTTAACCCCAAAACAGCATGGAACATTGTTCCTTTCATTACCAGCAACATGTGTACCAAATTTTATGGTCATACCATCCCAGTCTTAATAGGGTAAAGGATTTTTCACGATGATAAGACATTGTTTTTCTAGGTGAAATCATTGGAATATGGTTCTATGAACAAACCGAATGTCAAAGGATTGGTGATTTATTAATTCGGTAAGCCCTGCAATATGTTTGAATAAACATAATATTTTAATTCTTTTGGCATAAAGTTATGTGTAAGGGTGTGAGTACCAGAAGAGAAAATGACTGTAGATATCTTGTACATAATAGAGCAAATTTGATGACTTTCCATCATCATCAAATTAAGTTCATCGGGTTTGCGCAGCTGATCAAATAAGGTCGAAACAGCTGTCCTGCGCTCCCAATGAACTTCGCTCTAAAGTTTGCCTGTACACGGACTTAACTTTCGTTATTTACTATATATATATATTTCCATTTTGTTATATATCTGAGAGACCCACATGTGGGGAGATGTCCTGGTATTTATATACTCAGTCAGGTAACTGGGTCTTGTCTAGACACTAGGTTCCAGGACATGTCTTACAAGGGTGCACTAATGTTAAAAGATGGTAGATAGAGCTGCACATTTGGACAGAAGTAAACAAAGTTAACACGCTGATATACCCTAGCGCAGAGACTTGGATAACTCGGTGCATTGACCTGCTTACTATTCTCCTATTATATATCATCAGTTACAAGTGGTCTTTGTTATCTTCTACTTCTTACATATGACAGCGTTATATGTGTCTCATGCTTTGTAAAAAAGTTATGTTTGATGTTTCAACCATTACATACATGAAACCACCATGGATTTTATAGACTGGTCAATAAGTCCATTAATTATATAAACTCGGAAAAATTCTAACCTAATTGAAACTTGGTCAGAATGTTTTTCAGATGTATTTTTAGAAAGTATATAAAAAGTCCGAAGAATTCTACCTTGGGGAAAATCTTTTACAGCCAATTCGACTTTTTTAGGTGCACTAATTCCAGTTAACGGTAAAAAACATGAAAATTAACTTTATCTGGGTTAGAATTTATTCTGGGTCACAATGATATTTTTCTAGTCTATTATATGCATTACCTGTTTTATCATATACATGCTATTTCATTTATAGTTTAGCAAACCTTTCGAAAGATGAAACATCTTTCAGGATTGCAATTACACAAGAAGCTAGAAAAAAACATCCTGATGAGGTGGTTATTATTATTATTATTATTATTATTGTAAAACGTTATTACGCCAATGTTATCAAGTCTATAATATCTATACTCTGAACATGGAGCAAAGTCAATTATGTTTAGGATACTAGTCTGAAGGAGTCTAGATAGTAGCTAAATAAATTTGTTATTATATAAAAAAAGTGAATAAATATCTTGGGACTGTGTTTTTTCTGTTAGAAATATATTTAAAGATAGAATAATTAGTCAAACTAATTTCACATATCAAGAGAAATTAGGGAGTAAGTTTGATAAAAGTTTAATAAAAGATTACAGAAAGCAGACAAAATACAAAAATGTTCACAAAATAAGAAAAAGTATATTGAAACGAATAAACCATTGCCAATGAAACTGCCATATGACATGGAAGGAGAGATGAGTCGTGCCCATAACTATGTCTACTGTAGTTATTTAGTGTTTTTAGCACAGGGGCTATTTACAGGATGTACCTCAGGCATAAAATAATTACTTGGATAAGAAATCTTTGGATGTGAAAACTGTATAATTAAAGGTCTGTTATATTAAATTTGGTTCATCAGTTACTTACTGAGACAGAGTATTTCAGGGATTAAAAAGTAATAATACTTATTTTTCCCAGCTCCCCTAACAACATTGATTAATGTTGCTAACCGGCCAAACAGAAATTTAAAGATTTATTAGTGTGGCATTTATTCAGCACACGGTGAAAAGAATCTTTTTTGGCACGCTGAAGAAATGTAGAAGCAATTTTCACAAAATAGTTGAGCAATAGAGGAATATAAAACTGACCTGCAATAATCTAAAAAATATATAAAAACAGTAATAAAATGAGCCATATAGGTAATGTTTTACTGACCAGCAGTATTTTAAAGAATGGGAAAATGTAAAATAAAAGAATGTATAAAAACAGTAATAAAATGACCAATATACTTAATGCTTTACTGACCTGCTGTAATAGCTACAATGATCTCTTCTGGTAGCTTATCAAAGTTAAGAAAAGCCGTAAACAGGCATTTTTAATTTGTTTGTGAATCATTGTTGGGTTACCACCTTGACGGATCATTCTGCGCAATAATTCATTTGCTTTAGGAATAAAGTCTTCAAATAGTAAAGTATTCTTAGGAATTCAGACATAACAGAATCATAGAATATTATAGTTGATGGTATGTTGCTAGCCATCTAAGGCATTCAAACTGTGAAAAAGTTAAAGCTATCTCTTTTGTCATATAATTTATCAGCAAATCTATCAATAGATATGTCTAGGTCTAAAAAAGTAGTGTGTGGTTCTTCATCTTCAACCTTTAGCTCTAGTTCAGGAGGATATTATATTGAGAAAGGAGTTTCCAAAATCACCTCCATCATTCATTGCACAGAGGTCATCAATAAATCGCATGACTCTGTGATATTTAAAGCCACGATTGCTGCGACAATATCCTATACTTTTTAGAAACTTATTTTTTAGTAATATAATAATAAATTTGCCCGAAAGGGAGCAGGGTCTATATCCTAGGCTAAAACAGTCGCTTCAGATCAACCTACAGTGCTGTCAATGTTCCTATTAGTCAGTCTAATGCTGATTGATAACAAAAATAATTCAAAATCCATTTCTGCCTTTGATTTTAGTACACAAGAATTCCTAACAATCTTTAATTAAAACATTCTCTGTGAATTTATACAATTTTTATTTGAATGGAATAGGGAATAAAATTGGATTTTCTGAAATATCAATTGGAGCAACAAACCTGCAGATAAACTCTTTTTTACTGAAGACAGTTCGAAAGCTGCTGCTGAGTACCTTATCTTCCAGTGCTATTTTACTATGGGTATAGACCCTGCTGAGTACCTTATCTTCCAGTGCTATTTTACTATGGGTATAGACCCTGCTGAGTACCTTATCTTCCAGTGCTATTTTACTATGGGTATAGACCCTGCTTTCTTTAGGGCAAGTTTATTTTTATCTCACTATGAATTAACAATTTCATAGCAAGTATAGGATCTTGTTGCAATAACATGTGACTATTGATGACTTATGTACAATAAATGATGGAGGTGATTTTGGAAACTCTTTCCTAAATATGCTTCAGATAACTGGCAACATACTATCAGATATCTTCTAGGGTTCTGTTATGTTTATTATGTCTATTATGAATTCCTAAGAATAGCCAGATGTACTCTACTGTATTTGAAGACTTTACCTTGAAGAATATCAATTATTGCACAGAATGATCTTGAAAGGTGGTAATCAAATAATGATATATAAGAAAATTCTAAAATCTAATAAACGGGGGGTCTTAGTAAATGGGGGGCTCGGACGAAAATTTTTTTTAGATCGTTTAAATATGGTAAAAACGTCTCTGCATTAATGATAAAGTTGTCCCAGATTATCAATAAACTGCATCATTTTTAAGCTCCGCATTGTCATTGCATAATTTTATTAGTATATTATAGCCAATAGCCAGTTTTAAAAAATTAACAAGTGGGGGGGTGACGCTTATTAGGCAGGGTAGAGTAACTGATGAAACTAGAATTATATAAAACTGGCTTTTATTATATCTTTTACAGTTTTCTTAACCAATAATTCTGTTATACCCTGGGGTATACCCTGTATGTAAATAATATACACATTTTATGTTCTTTTATATTATATACTTTTGTAAATTTTTATGCATTATATGTTTGTACTAAATGTATGCTTCATTTGATACTATATTTTTATTCTAAAAACCAACTGCAGTACATATAGTTATGGACACAGCTTGCATACACACACGTATTTATTTCTGTATCTCCTTTCATGTCAAATGTCACTCATATTGACAGTTGTTTTCTCCAACTTTGATATAATATATTAGATATTTGTATGTATTTAACATTCCTTCTTTTTGAACTATCATGATACATGGTGATTACGTTTTTGAACTATCATGATACATGGAGATTACGTGTATGTTATTCCCTCCTGCTTCTCTTTTTTATGTGCTTTCTATAATCTTTCATTTTAAACTCCCTTCTCTCAAGTTCTTTTGTTAGTGTGTGAAGTTAGTTTCTGATTGATATTCTATCTTCAAATATATATGCAGTGTTCAAAAAAAAAACCATAAATAATCACTGTTGGGGGAATATTTTCAAGCTTAAAAGAAGTCTGTAGCAATGTTTCTTCCACATTGAGTGTTGCTCTTTTTTTGAATACAGATGTAATTGTTATATATATTCACATACAAATTACTATTTAGGGAGTAGAAAGTAGTTGACTGTACTGCTTCTAATCAAGTGGATGTTTATTGAAATATCCGCTTCAAACTGCTGATACGATCAGATTATTATTTGTTAATGATAGAAAATTTTTGTAGTGCTTAAATAATATTCTTATATTTCTATAGAAGGCTGATCTACAAAATGGTATCCTTGGGATGTTTTCAAGAGCGAATGATGAATTTCAAAAGGTATATCTATTTCAGCTGTTAGTAAAAGTAGTAATGCAGAAGGTTTGGTTTCTAAATCATTCTTCTTCATTTCTTCTTATGGTTAAGTACATAGTCCAGGCATCAGAGCTTTTTTCCCTACCTTTAAAGGGAGGAATGCCTGTTGGTATTTTTAGGTTCCCACACATATATAGAATAGGAAAAAATATGGTTTTCAGACTAGATATTTTGCAAAAAAAATTTGTGAGACTTTTAGAAGGGTTCCTAAGGCTTTGACCAGTTGAACAAAAAAATAAAAGTTCAACTTCATTTTCAGCTAAAACCACTTATACCATCAGAAAGCTCATGATATAAAAGACATTTAAACGGGTTTAGTCATTTTCTGCTTCGTTTATGAGTAAAATACGATCGAAATAGGCGATATTGTTATTTTTATCCGAATTTAGACAAAAACGCTATGTTTGACCTAAAAATATCAACAGGCATTCCTCCCTTTAAAGGTGGGAAAATAAGCTCTGATGCCTGAACTAACATGAGCATTTTTTTAACCTCTATTGAAAAAAATGGCCACTTTTTCTTTAGTCTAGATCAAAGCCACAACAAAATCAAAAATCAAAGACTAGTCAGAAAGCGAATAAACAACCTCATGGAAAATCCCACTTTGTAAAAAGATTAATAGAGCCAGATTCTGAGAGGGTAAGTAACTGCTCTACTATTATACAGCCATAAATTGCAAACATTCTCTACCCTTTTTAATTTTGATTAAGCTTCAATTATTGTTTTTTCTCGTTTCTAGTTTAAAACTTCATCACCACCCAAGACAAAACTCTCACCTAGATCTGCTCGAAAGCAAGAGATTAGGAAAAAACAAGAAGAATTTATCGAAAAACATGAGAAAGAAGAAGAAATTTTATTGAATATTTTGCATGGTGGCGAGCAACGTAAATTACTACGAACGCGAACAGTATCTTCTAGTGATGAACTTGCATTTCAACACTCTCATAATAATGATTGGGAATTTTCATCAAAGGCTGGTGATTTAGCAGTTTTTGATAATCTAGGAGTAATTCATGAATCACAAAAACATCACAACATGGAAAGAAAAGCTATTGACTGTGCTGAACTTGAATCAACATTATTAAACAATAACGAAAACAATACATTCCATACAGTTCAAAGTTTACCAAATTTTAGCTCTATTTTAAAAAGTGACACAGGTAAAGCTAATGTAACACAAGTCACTAATGCTTTGGCCACAAACAATAATGAAAGACCTACCCCACAGATTGGTTCTCTGTCATTACAAACTGTTAGTACATCAACAATTAGTTTGTTGTCACCAACTGTAATGACATCAAAAGCTGGAAGAGGTAGAGGCACAGCATTGGGTGCAATTATGATTGGACAACAAAAGAAAGCAATTGCAGGTATTTATGATACAATACATTGCTAGCAATCGAGTTGAGATGATAAGATTTTTAATTCTTCATAACCCTTTTAAACTTATTACTTATTATAAGGGTATTTAGTATCACTTAGTGCATTATTTATATTCTACAATCGTAGCCTTGAAACATTTACAAATTTTACCTGGTTTATTATATTTTGTGCTTACGAAACCACCTGTCAAAAATGAGTAAATGAAGTTGCCAGATAGATAACCTCTAAGATTTATCCCATGTTGACAGATAAAAATTGAATTCTCCACTCACTTGTTTTGCTTTTCAATTTTTAAATCTTTTCTTACAACCTCAAATTTCTTCTTCTATTACTTCCGATTGAAAACACCTTCCACCATCTCTGTTTTTAGACCCTAACTAGAACCCTAACAGCGTGTATAAATGGACTTAGACCACATTTCATTTTTATTTTAGCAAATTTCAACCAAGGTAATAAAACTCCAAAAAAGGTAAAAGAAATTTGTTGAGAGCATGTCTAGTCAGGAAACCCAACACTCACTTCGCTTCTCAAGTAGCTTAACCCGCAAATGAAATATTATGAACAAACAAACTTTTTGGTAATAATGCTATAATATCTTATTGTATTGGACTTTTTATTTACATTATTAAAAAGTTTTTTATCTATATTGCAAGCTTGACAGCTTCATTATTATATTTCTTATTTATTTTTGTATCTCAATTTCCGTCCTCTACACCACATAGCAGAGTTAAAGGTGAATTTTCAACTTTCCATCTGTCCAATTTATTATCAGAAGTTTTAGTTAAGAGAGGGTGTGCATATCTAAAGAGACCTATTAAGGTCCAAACAGATGTCCCATGTTCCCTATAATCTCTGGTTCAGAGATTGGGTTGTGTATTTTCAAACTTACTCTTTGAATATACTTTCTTTTTTATGTTTTAGTTATTTGCTGATGATGATAAACAAGAGGTATGTAGTTTAATATAAAAGATAATAATAGATAATCTTTATTAAGGAAATATTTCCTTGATAAATTTTCTTTCGCAATTACCTATGTTGAAACATCAGATCACAAATTAAGAAAAAAAATTCTAACAGCAAATAAAATATATGGTTAAAAACCATTAATACACCAACTACATATAGTGAGATATTTATCATCAATACATACATGGATCTGCATCTACAAAATTTGTTAGTAGAGAACTAACACCGTTAACAACAACAACAACAAATTGAAAAGAAGTTGAATTAGAAGAGGAGGTAAAGCTAGTCAGTTTCGACATGACATGTACCCTTCACTACCGAGAATCGAAGTTATGGACGAGGTAGAGAGAAGAATCAAAGAGAGTAATTTTAAAACAAATGGTGATTTTCAGTAAACTCACCTGCATCACCATGTTTTGCAGAAATACATGTAAATAAACAAAATGTTACACACACTAATAATTTGGTTCCGAAAAGTGGATGATACTTTTAACATCACCAAACATAAAACTGGAGTTACATCAGATAAACATAATTCACAGCTAAGAGAAAATATAAGAAATAATACCCTTTCTGGAAACGTAAACAAAGTGACTGAAAAGTCTATTAAGAAACGATACTGGTCAATACACAAACTTTGAATCAAATCAACCATTGCATGTAAAATTATCGACAGTTAAACCTCTAACAAGAAAAACAACATTGATATGCACTGAAAAAACACTTTCATGAAGAAATTAACTACATACAGAAGACGATGAAATGATTTTCTAAAAGAAGGCCTTGAAAGAAATATTAATGAAACCAAAACATTAAAATAACATACAAAAAGGAAGAACACTTGATAAAAGTGTACTTACCTTAGTATAAGGAATATCTGAAAACATTTCTAGAATAAGCAGAAAGTTTAATGAAAAGCCAGTTCATAAAGGCCGTTTTCAATTCAGTGTTTTTTCCTGCGTGGGCGGAAAGAGCGTGAGCGTGAGCGTGAGCGGATATTTTACTGCTTGGATTTTTTTGTTAATTTCCATTCGTGACTTTAAAATGTTTTGTTATAACTATTGCCTTTATAATACATAACTACAATGCTTATAACTTGAGAAATTTATATGATCGGGTGTTAAAACTTCGTCAAGGTGGTGTTCTCAATAGACTTTATGATTTTGAGAAAAAATAATTGTATGTCAGCGAAAAACTAAAGGAGTCTGGAACTAGTATAATACCGCCATCTTTAAAAATATTTTTTCTCGAAATCATAAAGTCTTTTAAGAACACCACCTTGACGAAGTTTTAACACCCAATCATACAAATTTCCTAAGTTACAAGCATTCTAGTTATGT
Organism: Catablema vesicarium; assembly: GCA_031471325.1. Classification (NCBI taxonomy): domain Eukaryota; kingdom Metazoa; phylum Cnidaria; class Hydrozoa; order Anthoathecata; family Pandeidae; genus Catablema; species Catablema vesicarium. The sequence goes on from JAUELI010129475.1 coordinate 9,692, forward strand.
TATGTCAGCATTATTGTTTGAGCGTAACTGGCTTTGCAGCGCACTGAATTTTGCTTCAGAGTGGTTTACCATTTCTAACTTCAAACTCATATATCTAGAGAACGAAAAAAGCTATTTCAATCATTTAACAAGCCCCTGTTTGCATTTTGGACGCTCTATCAAGTAAGATCAAAAGATCAGAATAACAGCTTTGGGCTTAGTTTTCCTTTAAAGTCGATTTTAAATTTCCGCGCAGTTTTAAACACGAATGGAAATTGCCCCTGCAGGAAAAAACTGTGAATGGAAAACGGTCTTAATGTACGTTGTTACAATGGCATCTAGTTTTCACTATATATTTTATTGCTGTTAGAAATTTTATTTTATTTGTGATCTTATGATGTTCCAATATTCGTTTTGAAAGAAAACAAATCAACATAATCTTGTCTGGCTTCTAAAATCCAATCAGGAACTTCATAAGCGTTATCATGTAGTTCATATAAAAATTTGACCGTTGTTATAGGGACCATCTATAATTAGACCATACATATTATGTAGACCATTTAATATATACACCAGCTACAATTACTCCATATAAATGGACCACTCACCACACACACAGACCACTCACCTTGATTTACATAAAATACAGACCATCTGTAATTAAACTATATAATTTACAGACCATCTACATTCTAAACTATATAATTCGCTGACACATTATAGTTAATTATTGATGTTATTGATTGTAGGGCAAATTTCCTGATGCACCGTCTGGTCCAGCATTGAATTCGTTAATGTCTCCTGCAGCATTTCTCACGAAAAGTTCATCAGTTATTAATTCAAGTAAAACTGAAAACGAAAGTGAAAGTCTTAACAAAGAACAATTCCAAGAAGCACTTATACATATGATAAAGGTAACTATTATGATGATATCAAGTTTTTCTCTTGCCGTTAACTAAAATAATGATTGACGAAAAGGTTGGTGAGACAATCTTGACAAATTTATTTTGTAATTTTTTGAAAACTAGAAGAACTTTTTAAAAATAGTTTGCAAATATCTATCTGTCATGTGAAATATAAAAATCGGTTAACATTGGATTTTCAGATAAATACGTAAACCGATCGGTTACTATTAATTTATAATACTTTCCTCTATTAAAAAAAAAATCAAAATCCACCCTCTTTGCACTGCAGACGCCCAATTAACAACTTTTTGTTGCTTGTAGCACGATGATTTGTTCGTAAATTCGTTACATAATGCTTACCTTGAAGTTCGACGGAAAAGATAACATATCGTTATGACAACATGAAGTTGACGAACTGTTGAGCAGGTTATAATTGTTCTTCATTGTATCAATGCAGAGGTATCCCATTAGAAAAACATCATGTACTGAGAGGGATAAGAAATATGAAACACACTCCTACAACATATATGATGAGATTGAATAACGAACAAAAAAGTCGGTGCGCTTTAGTGATAATTATCATTGTCTTGAAGTTGCTATGTACGGGACCAAGATAACGTTATATTTTAGTAGATCGGAATAATGGATTGTTCCGTTATAAGGGATGTTAATGAGAGCTAGTACTGTATTTCATACGTTGTTGTACTGGTTTATATTTTGTGTCTTTTTAATGTAAAAGTAACTTATTCCCTACCCAATATGATTAAATTCGTTCATTAGCCTGTATAATGTTTTGTATCTCTCAATACTTTTGATTTAACAATTACAGTGAACAGGCTAGTATGAACATACCGAACATTTACTACCTTTGTTAGGTTTCTTAATAAAGCATATGTTATACTATGAATACGCTTGACACCGATGCAACCGCATTGTTATGACCTCCAAGATTCGATTAGATAACTGACTTTTTGAAAACAAGATGTTTTTGTTTTTTTCAGACCAGACCGCCTTCTGGTTTTAAGATCACCAGGCTACTTTAATAGAAGTATTTGATGCTGTGATAGATTTCTTCAAGAAAGGCTTGTACAACAGTCTACTTTTGATTAGTGGAAATTCCTTTCTTTTGTTGTTTGAAGAAATATAAGTTTTTTTTGCCAGTGTTGGGTACCTCCGTGAATTATTCAAATTGTATTAAAAAACACATGTATCCAGATAGCAGAAAATTAAACTAAATACATTGCAATTCAGAGCATGTTAAAGCATTTAGCAAGAATATAAATTAAACCTCAAAATTTTGGCGCGTTTTTAATTTCCGAAAGGCTAAAAAAAAAAAGGGGGGAAGGGTTAACTTCGCATATGAGCAATTTTTTTCAGAGCAAAAGAAACCTCAAATCAACCAAGAAACCAATAGAATCACCTTAATGTAATGTTGTTCATGTATTCAACAAAATGTTTTTTGTCTTTATTTACTAAAGTAATACTAAACGAACCTTCTAATATAATAGAAACTAATATTCCTTCAAAAAAAATTTGATTAAGACTCCCGAAAATTTAGACGTTTTGATGTAGTTTAAATTAAACGCTCGAACGAGCGGATGGTTAACTGCTAGCAAGTAGAAAGCACCTTATCCAATTAGCTCCCCCTGCTGAAAAGTGGTTTTATTAAACATGGGAAAAGATAAGATTGACCAATCTCTGAGAAATGTTGCTCCACCCTGCAAATATTACTATAGTATATCTAACTCTCGTCAAGAGTTCAAACTTTCTTTTTTTGAATTTATATAATGAACCTTACCCATTTGTGTTTTGATTTTAGTCGCTTGTTGTAATACACCTATTGCGCGTTGTCAAATTACGTAATCCGAATCGGCTTTATCGCTTCCATGTCTTATGAAACGAAATTTTCCAAGTTAAACCATGTTATATTGACCAAGTTTCAAGTCATAACCATTAACAGGTGTCAAGATATTGTCTGTTTTAGAGATGTACAGACCGGTCTGTAAAATACACACTCGACAGGTTGAGATCTGAAACTTTGTAAATAATCTTCAATACTTAATACCTACTCTCGGTCAAAGTTTCAAGATTTTAGCATTATTATTATTTCAAGAAAACGCCTACTTAGTGCCCTGTAATTCTGAACAGGCTACTATATTAAGTTAATCTTGAATCAATATACATATCAATATTTCTATAGATGTGTTAACTAAAAGCTATACGAGTAAATAACAACGATGTATGATGTGATGATGAAATGATTTAGAGTGGTATAATTTAATTAGTCAAGTGATAAAGAATAACACCTCTATCCTAGTAAGTAAGTAAGTAAGTAAGTGCGAGACGCCTACATTCAGGGAGTCGGATTACACTAAACCTCATTGGCTAAATTGACGGACACCGAGTATCGAACACGAAATGGTGCATTCAGTATTATACAACCCGAGTAGAACAAAGAAAAGATGGTCATTCAATACAAGGAACAACCGATAGAGTAAAAGAGTAATTAACTATAATTATAAAATGAATATAGATTGGTGTTGTATTGTGTAATATTCTAATCTGTTAAAAATAATATTCACGAAGAATATTGCGTGTAGTTTGCATACGGTGAAGGTTTATAGTTTGATATAATGGCTTCAAAACAAGTACATCATCCCTATCTCACTTTTCTTCAGTAAGTATCTATACTTCGTTTTTAATAATCATTGCAAATTACCTCGTACCGTCGTCAGAAACACTGAGAGAGAACTTGGAATTACATAGTAAATGTTAAGTAAAGGGAAGGTTGTTTGGAAGTGATATAGCAGAACAAGTTAGAAAACGTCACTAAGTTTTATTATTATTTTTTAAAAAAACGTGAAGCACACACACACACACATTCAGTGTTTAAATCCAGTGAACGGAGGTCTGGAAAATATATTCAAGTATCACGATAAGAAAAAATTATATTGTATCGTTGTTGTATTGTATGCTTTCTGAAATCTTATATTAAACTTAGCTTCTCTTGATATGTCAAATTAGTTTGACTGATATTCTATCTTCAAATCTTCAAATACATATATATATATATAGTCAGGATTAGTTCAAAAATGATAATTTCCTAAGTTAAAGAACATAAAAGAACATAAAAGCAAATGAATAAACTAAAATATATATAGGCTAGGTTAAGGGGGCTTGGTTAGGGAAATTGTCACACACAATCATCATTGTCATTTTCAAAACAAAGGGAATGTTTCTGAGAGAATGGGGTGCGATTGAATAATCACAGGAAAGGATTAGGTTCAAAGTTATAAATCGAATAGTACCTTAAGTGGATTAATTTTCGCGAGGATTAATTTTCGCGAATTTCGCGAATATGACCTAAATTCGCGAAAATTAGTCTTCGCGAAAATTTTGAATATCATCA
>JAUELI010129696.1:0-13942 GCA_031471325.1 Catablema vesicarium
TGGCTTTAAGTTTACAATTTATTTTATTTAGTTTTTCAGTGATAGGGAATGAGTTTTGAACAACCCAAAATTTATTATATCCACTAGATATCCACTACATTTTCAGTATTGGGAAGGTCAAAGCTGGAGTGTAATTATTTATCATTTTAATAATAAAAATAAATAAAAAACACGTGGGTTTTTTATGTGGTCAAACTTCTTATATTAAAACTAAACTTTTTCATTGTTCTTATCTTTCGCGTAAGAGACCATACAAAAATAATTTAATCGCATAATAAAAAAGTGACGTAGTCGTTTCTATGGATACTTATTACAAATCAACCAATCAACTTTCTCGGACATATATCGTCCGTAATAAATAACTGCTGCCACCCAGCTCTTCGCTTTTTGAATTAGTTATATATACGGCAGAAAAAAAATAAAGTAAAACTGAAGCTAAGAGTTGGGTATCCTGGCTATGAATTCAGAGGAGGAAAGTCTTTGTTGCTTCTGAAATGATGACATTTCAGGTAAGTCTACAGTAAGATAAAGTATACTATCAAGAAAGTGTTCTTCTGATACATAGCATTTTTTTCAAAATAAAAGTACAATCAAGTAATATTTCATTCCTATTTTATACTGGCATGGGTTATTATTACTGGCATATAACCCATCTTGAATGTTTTCTGTACTTTCTATGCAGCTAGTTAGATGTTGTGTTGTCAATTTTTGTGTTTAGGTAGTAATAAATAGGTAGTTATAAATGAATGTCTTTCTCAATTCAACTTACTTAAATTACTTTTATATTTATATTTTTAAAGGACAATTGAGGTAAAAAAAACAACGTAGGCTTAAAATGATCGCTTTATCTTCCTGAACAAAATAGTTTATACCAAAACTCCTAAAGTTTATATTTAGCTCAAAATTAACAGTCATGTGATTAAAAATATTATGTCACTGGTGCGAGACGTTTCTGAGTTGTAAAATATAAACATGGTGTCTTCTGTGATGAAGAAAGTATTTCTTCATACTCTTTTGATAATAGTTTGGAATCTCATATCTCTATTGGAAGTAGGATAATTTAGATGATTATGTAGGGAAACCTAAATATAGCGAGGAGGAAAAATGAACTTTTCTAGCATCGGATGGTGCATGCAAGTCAACTAGGTCTTCCGCATTCATGCACCATCTCAGATTTTGTTGAAATTTTTGTGATCATGTTTTTACATAATAAGATGGGATAATCATGAAAATTTCCGCTCAATACCTTGCCAATCTGAAGACATTTTGTTCATTTATGCACTTATCATTCGGACAAAATTGTATATTATTTTGCTAAAAAATGGTAAACAAAACACTCCGTTGCACCTGTTTTGAATTATCTCTACACTAGTTTTGATAAATATGTATTTATTAAGATGAAGAGCACCCATTACATTATAAAACAGTCGGTAAAATCTGGTTTATTTTTTACATGTAGAGATCACTCAAACTGCAGATTTTAAATTTGGTATTTTGTGGGGTTCACGTTTCTAACTTCTGTAAATATTAATTTTATGTTGAAACTTGATATCATCGTTCTACTTATACACTTATACACAACCTACAGTACTATGAGTGACCATTATTGCAAAATGATCATCTCAAATTAAATTTTATTAGAAATTTGATCAGTAATGAACTTCAGCTTGTGATTTTATTGATTTTTCTGAATAGCCGTTTCTTCTTTATGTTTGATATCAAATTAGACGATTAACACAATCCTTTGTATTCAATTGTACTTGGTCTCTTGTTGTATATATTTTCATAAGGGTTGGTCATCCAGAAATTACATAAAAGGTAGCACCCCACAAATTTCCTTGTTTTTTAAGATTAGGACATCAACCTCGTTCTCAGGGCTCCCTCTTGAATTAAGACATGCATGTTTCTCCCAGTTCTTAAGCTGAGTGGCTTCTTGTTTTTATTCAACACCATGCCATTTGATTTTCATTAAAGGTTGAAAATTTTTGAATTGATTGTACCTAATGGATATTGTGGCCGTGTTATTGGTAAAGGTGGAAAGAAAATAAATCTCATTACTGTAAGTTTGATAGTTAATTTATAAGTAAGTACTGCCAGCACTTCAAATAGCAAGGCCAGACATAAGTTTAAATATCAGTGAATTTTTTTACCATACAAATTACTCTTCCATATAACTTATTGGTTCTTATATATAGCCTCAAATAGAATTAACTGTTATATGACATTTGGAGAAGTAGTGTGTTTGTGAACCAATAAAAATATTTAAGGGTCGAAATAAGTAAAAATAACCTTGGTGGCAATGTGATTTGAAAGACTACAGGAAAATCAGCTTTAATCTACATTTGATTGTTTAGTCTCACAAGTGTCAGTAGTTTTTTTCTATTCTTCTATTAACTGGATTATCTGTCTTTTAGGAAGAGTCAGGTGGTCAAATCACCATTGACAAGCCACCATCAAACATAGTACCTGCTGATCGAGTCATTACTATTAAAGGTAGTCCTCAGTGTGCAGAAAAAGCAAAACAACTTGTAACTAGAGCTTTGAATACACCAAGTTTAAATAGTGCAAGTATTAGTACTTCTGAAATGTCCTCTGTAACCAATAAAGTGTCACCTCCGATAGCAAGTTCACAACCTATTGTCCGAGATGTTCAAAATCTACCACCATTAGTCATTTCATCTGCTAGTGATTCTAAAATATTCAAGCAAACCAAGTTATCTACTGGACGACCACTTCCAACTGCTGATGTACCAGTCACACCAATGTTGTCGTACAGTAAAGTTGCCACTGGAACTGTGTCACTGGAAGGGGTTCAAAAACAATTGAAGAAACACCAGGTTGGTATTAACAACAAGACACTGCCAGCAAATTATTTCTTCCAGCGATAAAATGGCATGTTGCATGGGTCCCGCCAGGAATTGCGACACCCTTCCTCTCGCAATTCTGAAATTGCTAATTAGCTGTTCACTCCTAAGGCTGTGAAGGAACTTTCTTTCTTTTTTTTCCTAAATATGGATGAAATAAGAGGAAAATCTTCTGCTGGTGAAGGTTTTTTTTTTACTTTTATGTAGGAAAATTTGTTTATTTTCCACAAAAAAACTTTTTCTTTACCAATTGTTAATTGATCTTGTATGTAAACTGTAGCTACTGTAGAATGTTCACACCTTGTGCTTATTGTGAGTAGGCAAAAAAATGAATCAACATTTTATTTCATGTTTTTATATGCTGCAATTTTCATTGTTAAAACATCAGGCATTGCCTTTTCTTTTTTTCTTAGTCTTGATTATTTTCAAAATATTCATCTTCCTAATAAATATTTTTTCTCTACTCAAAACACTGAACAAGCCATTGTGCATTATTTGAGAAGCAAAATATTTTAAAATACCTGTTATTAAATCGTAACTATTAAAACTGGTAACACTCTATCAGATGAGGCTAAACCAAGTCCTACATTATGTTAACTTCACGGCTAGCCAATTTGAGGATTCCCTGCATAAACATTTAACAGAGAAAATACTGCGAAATAGGTCATTATTTTGTTGAATGATCAATTTTATAAATTTTGGGGGTATTAAATTTCGCGAATTGAAATGTTTTTTATACAAAATCCACCATTTGGTGTCATTTTTGGGAAAACAAAAACAAAACTTTATTTTCTCGGGTATTCATTTCGGCAACTTAGCACTTTTAATATATTTCGCAGGTATTAATATGGCAAAATAGAAAATTAGTACCCGCAAAAAATAGTACCATTAAGGTAAGTATAACTATATAAATAAATATAACTACTGTAAATTCTCAATTAAGCCCCGTAGCGTGCTTATTAAATTTTTAACCGTATTTAAGTTGTTTCGAATTGATGTACTATTCAGGTTATCCCCAAAACATGCACCACGAAGAGCAAAATTGACTTCCGTAATTTTTGATACAAAATATCACTAAAATTGGGCTGATATTTATTCTTTTAGCCTGATCTAGAATGCTCTAGACTTGTATTAGCTTGGTCTAGCCTGGTCTAGCTATTTATCGGATGATATAGCCTGGTCTAGGGTGATATAGAGTGTTACCAGTTTTAGTATTTACGGTAAACAAATACATAATCATGCTCGTTGCTATGGTGAGTATTTAACACATTGTTGTTATGTTATCTGTTTAGAAATATTTAAAACTCTTTTTCTCAGTGTTCATTTTCTGACTATTTTTTTATGCCCAATACATTTATTTCTTACAAAAGTTAAAAAGCTCTAAGCAGGAGTGTTAATGTAACATAAAGCAAAACTTCCAACTTTCTGTTTATTATTGTTTTATTATGTTTTTAGATTTCCAGTGTAGTTAAACATCTGGATTCGACTTATACTAGTCCAATACATGATTCAGATACTGATTCATCTAGCGGAAAATGTTCTTTGAGCAAAGGTATCGAAAGTTTTTCTACCATGTGTTTTGTATTCAACAGTTTTGTATTCAACAGCTTACATACTTTATGCAAAAGAAATGTATGGTAATTTTCTGTAATCTTCTGTGATTTCCATGCAATAAGGTTGAATATCAAATCAAATCCCTATTGGATCAGGGTATTAAACGGTGAGGGAGTACCCTCACCGTCATTTTTTTTCTTATATGTTTACCCTGATTATCATTCAGGGACCGAATTAACTGTATACATATATAGCAAATGTGGGGATGAGATTTTTGAGCACATAATTAAGACCATGTAACCTGAATCCATGCTCAAAAATCGCTCTTCCACCAACCTAAAAACTCATTTCGACCCTTTTTATTTATTTAGAACATTCCCCCCCGCCATTGCAGTCTATACCTCCAAAAAATGAAGGATTTTCATCTAAAGACTTCTCATATTTTACAGGTAATCTAGTGCACAGTATAGGAGGATAGAAGGTTTTTTGAGTGTGAGTTCGGGCTACAAAACCTTAACAACCATTGTTGCTTTTTTATTTTTAGCTATCCAAGGGTTGGAATAAGTAAAAAATACCTTTTGGGGAAGGAGTGATTTTTGATCATACATTCATGCTACATGGCCTGTATCTATTTTTCAAAAATCTCTCCTTCAGGTATTTACACTTATTTGTTTTGGCATGCCAAGTTGAAAATTACGTAAAAGTATTAAACTGTTTGTTAGAGTACCCTCCATGTTTCACAAATTTCTGTATTTTCGTACCATATGATAATATTACACATTCAAAACTTTGATTTTAAAAACACTTAACCTAAAGCATTAAAAGAGCTGGCCGACCATTGCTTCTAAAATTATTTTTAATTCACCTATAAACAATAAAAAAAATATTTCTTAATAATCATAAATCATTACCAACTAGTTATTTCATTATAAATTTGTATAGTTTAAGTACTGTTATTTCAAGGAAAATTGTTTTTGTGCATTAAACTCTCTTATAAAGGTGGGTTTTTTCTGAATCGTGTTTCTATGATTGTCTAGATAATCGAAAAACTACATCAGGACAAAGAACCCAAGGACCATTGCAGGGTATATCGACATTTGTTGATTCAACCCAAACACTTTCCAAGTACGTATATGAATGAAGTAGAGTAAACCTTTACTAAAAGATAATTCTTATGAGAATTGTCTTTTTTTAAATAAGCTTCAAATGTGTTCAATGTTAAAAAATGATTGCAAACCAGTAATAAAGGATTGCGAAGCCGTGAGCGAGTCACTATGTTTGCAAGCGAAATTTTTCAAGACAGTAGTAGGCAAAGGCGAGGCAGAAAGGGAAACACAGGCAAAGGGCAATAGGCAGGACAATAGACTGGTGAAAAAAGGCAATACGGCATTAGAAAAAGGGAAAAACAGGATGCAGTCGAACAATATAGTAGGCACGTTTTAATTTGTTATTGCCTTGAAAAGTCCAAATTTCTGCAAAAAGTTCCGCAAAACAGTAGAATCCTTGTGTTTAATTGTGAGTTTTACTTGCCCCGTAGTAAACGATTTGTTTTATGCTAAATTGTGAGTTTCTATTTCCCCTGTATATACAGTAAACAATTTGTTTGATTCAGCATTTTAATATATGGCGTTTTATGCGGGAAAGTTTTCGAATAAAATTCCACCGATACAGTAAATGGTAATGACAAAAGTTTTTTCTCTGTGAAATGTCTATACTGTAAATCATTCAGTTTATCGCTGGAAAAACACATATGGGAGGAGTCAACCCCGAAAGTTATTCTAAGAAGTTTTTTGCCGTAAAATTTCTCGAGTACCTAGCTATTATATACTAGGTACTAGCTACTTAGCTTCACACACACACAGTACGTAGCCCTTTTTAATTCTAGCCAGCAGGGTTGTTTGATGTTGAAACAACTACACAACACAACTGGGAGAACTGGGAGACTATTGTATAAATAAATTAAACACAATAGAGAACAAGCAAATTATGTACAAAAAAGACAAGTCAGAGCATTAAAAAACGGAGACCACCAGAAGACAAGGCAAAATATACAGTAGCTAGCTACTATAACAGTGATTAAACATTAAAAAAGCAAAAAAGCTAGCTAGCTGACAAAATCTCATAACAGAAAACACCCATTTTCTCATGTGTACTAGCTACATTATGCCAAGACAGAGCAGGGTAATAGGTAATAATAAGTATCATCCTCCCTCCATAATAAAGCTATACATATACTAAACAAACTTGTCTCTCTCTCTTGTTGTTTGGGGAGAGAGCATTTCTTCTACTTTCCGTAAGGATAAGCAAATACTAATCAGAGATCAGAGCATTATAGCCATTAACTGAAGCGAAATACAAAAGCTAATACAGTTACATGTGCTGGACAATGCAGGGTAATAAGTAAAATTTACTAGACAAAAATGACCAAAAACAACAACTCCAGCTTGGTTCATCACTGTGTGAAAATGGTTGAACATCTTTAACGCATACGCAAAGGATAAAAACGGATTTAAAAAAAAAAGAAAAAAGATAATTCACGTAATGTTCATGTGGAGACCATTGCATTGCATTTGTGCCAAGTTTCAATACATGTTATGCTATGACATACTACGTGAAATCATGATCATGTAAAAAGGCACGAAAGAACCAAAAAGTGAATCAAAAAGTGAACCAAAATGAAAATCGGCCTGGTATAATAGAAATCTCTATAACTTATATACGTGCATAACTACCAAAAGAGCTCTGCATTCAATAAATTGAATTTGCTTCGCAATAATCACTGTGGAGGAGAGGTTTTTAGTATTTCTTCAAGCTATAAATGCATTCTTAAATGGATTGATCGATTCATTTAGTTGTTTCAAAAATCTTCAAATGTGACCATCGAGCTATGGCCAAAATTGATTTTTGAATTGCTCTGTACAATGGTTCAAAGTATGACTCCTTTTCCCTATCGTTAGTTCTCTTTTAAGGTGACTTGCGCCCCTTAAGCATACTATATTAAGTAGCGATTTTAGCAATACCTACAGGGATAGACAGACTCTAGTAGTGAAAGAATCATTTTATTTTTTTACCTGGATAATCATGGTTTCCAAAAAGAAAAGAAAGTCGCTATAACTTTGAGCTTCTTGAAATAGCGATAAAATTCTGAGAAAATCTTTTTTCTAACAATTTTTGGTACCTGTCTACTCTGTATTCTGGAGAAAATGGTGTCTCGGTTTTTCATTTTCAAGTTTTAGTTTGGAAGATATAGCATTTTATCCCTCCTTCAGCGCAAATTTTCATAACTAACCCAACAACTAACCCAACGAAAACGAGAAACAAATATCTTTTTAATTAAACTCTCCGAAGAAAATCGTGGACACCCTTTTGATTGATCTATCTTGATCTATGCAAACCTTTGACTGAACTTTTTTGCTCTGAGCCTAGAGAAGAAAATTCCTCAAGCTATACAAGATAGTGAATTATAATGCTAAATGTTCTAACTTTTGAAATATATGATAAAAAGTCAATGAATTGTATTATTTACTCAAGTTAAGTGATTATCCTCACTTTTTATACGGTTTCAACATGAAATTAATGATTGACTAAATTGAAAGGCGCAAGCCACCTTTAGAATTTGTTTATATTTTCAGGGATAACGTTCCATGGAAGTCATCTGAAAATAACGATGGGGAAATATTTGATCGAAACAGAAGTATCAGTTGGACTGGAAGAGTAAGAAATGAATGATAAAGAAATTGAATGGCCAATGTTCATTGCAGTGGCCAATCATTTTCAAGATTCTTTGTATGCAATAGATATATAACTTATCCGAACAGTAATTGTCAAGGTCGGATATAACTAATAATATTTTTGAACATATATTCAGGCTATATGCTAAAAAATAACTCCTCCACGTGACTTGTTAGCTTTTATATTCAGCCCTGATTGTGAGATTAGGTTAGGACATTTTAAAATCTTGCAGTGATACTGCATTGATAGTGATTGATGAATCACTATTCACCAGAAAGAAAATTAATAGAACAGTTTGAGCAAATAATGAGTTCATTATTGTTATTATCATTTGTTTTAATTACACCCTGAATTAACCCTGAAAAGTGTTTTATTATATTTCTACATACACGAACATTTGCCTGTATGAATTGCATTTTCTTGGTTTTAGCCTAATTTAGAAGCCTTTCCTAATGGCGATGGTCCAGGCAATCGATCCTTATCAACGGAGGCCATTAATGATCGACAAGGAGCTGTAGTTTCTCCATGGCCTCTAATACAAACACATGATCATAGTGCTGATGAACTTTCTGATGAGCAAGTATTTGAAGATTGTGTATTATGGTCTGCTAAGCAAAAAACAGACACAACTGCAGTTACGAGTACTGAGGTATGGGAGTTGTCATCTAGTCCAACTAGCAGTGTTAGTAGCAGTAAAGTTGAACTAGCAACAATCTTAGATATTGATGGCATGAGTGGGTCTAATCCTCTTGGACCAACTTCTCTCTCTGTTCAAAGTGATTCTCGAATAAATTTTCAAGAGCAACCATATATAGAAATGGCATTGGATAATAGCACTTGGGTTCAATCACGAGGTGCATACAGTGCTCCATCTTCCCCAGCGCTTCAACGAAGTAATGAGAACAATTTAAGAGCACATTCACCAAAATCAAAAAATATTAGATCTCATCCTTCAATGGACGAACTCAACAGTAGCCGACCTTGGAGAAGTTCAGTTTACCCCAATACTCAATGGAATGATCGTCCGACTTCACCGACACATCCTAACAACAAAACTGACGAAACTAACGAGCATCACGAGGGTGGGCGGTCTTCTCCTCTAGTGTTAACAGAAGAAAAACGTAAACAGTCCGTTGATATCGAAGCTGTACATTCTATTTGTGGAACACCTTGGTCAGTTGAAAGATTTCAAGATGTACAATCGCTTGCTGATCTTCTTGGGCATATGTCTCTTAATAAATACACATCAAAACTGGAGGTAAGCTTTTATTCTACTAAAAAATAATTTAGCATTAGTTCAGTTTATACAATAGAAGTGGTTACTGCTAGCTCTGCGAATACACTTTTGAATTAGTTTAAATTGACTCAACTGACCAGGTCTTCTTTTCATATTCTTGCGTATAAAATTTGTCTTCAAAAGTAAATGAATTTTGAAGACACTAAAAGTTTGAATCTTCTCAGTTTTTCCGGAAACTTTTACCAATTTGTTCGATTTGTCAATACCATAAGAATCTTGGCCAGGCTACGTTCTACCACAAAAAGCACTATGTTCCTCATCAGCCTGTGATAAAGGAAAGTACTGAAACCAAAAAATTATGAAGCATGTATGACTGCCTGCTCCTAATAGTCTCCACCGTTAAACCACTTGTCTTGAAATAGGTCCTACCCTCTAACCAAAGTATAATATAATATTATTAATGAGAAATTTTATGCGCAAATATTGTGTCACACACTGGTGATATGATAAAAAAAGCCCCTTTGCTATTTCGAATGGCTGATAAAGATAGGAGATTGTAGTCCAATAACGTCAAATAATATATCATAGTATTGGAGATTCAGTAGGGTAATTTTGTGCACTGGACCAAGTTTCTTAGTAATTTTCTGCAAAATCATCCTATTAGATCTTTTAAAACTAAAATCTCATTAAGGATACAGGTGGGTCTTTATTGTCAAAACGTCCCAATATATATTTTTTAAAGTTTCATATGAAGTTAGCTTACAGGCTTTCTGATGAGCCTGTAATATTCCAAGAAATGTTCCAGGAAGACCTTAACATCTGTAAATTTGTTAGCATACATTAATATGTATATCTTATCATTAACGCGTAGTTCAGCACAGTTTTGTTATGTAATATGATATATAACAATACAATACATGTAACTTGTACCTTATTACACAAAATTAACAGTGTGTATTAGTTAATGTGAATTGAAAAATATTGCGTTAATTAAAACAATGCAAATATATTGGTGCTCCAAATTCACTAAAAGTTTTCTATCCAAATTTCCTTCTGATTGGTCATTCATGTTGATTTGTGATGGCGTAAATTCCGCCACATTAAAATAGACACAGCATTTTGGTGTAATAAACATCTATCATACCGCAAGTTACTCACATTAAAAAAACGTTAGAACGCTGTTATCTTGAAATATTCTTGGGGGATTGACTTGAATATTTCAAGCTTCTTTTACAAAACTACACATGACACAATTATAAAATATCTACACATGGCTACATCTCGATATATCAGTTTTCTATAATATTGTTCAATTAAGTAAATATGACCCCCTAAATTTGAAAAATCATAGAAAAAATGTTTTTTTGAAGTTTATTAAGATTGTTGAAAGACCTAAAAACTGGGGGGGGGGGGGGGGGGTAAGCTAATATATTAGAATTTTCTCTGGTCTATACTGAATAAGATGGTGTAGAAAAGTTTTCATGTGTAGTTTTGTAAAAGAAGTATTAATTGTAAAACCAGTCATTTATTTTTCTAATTACAATACAAAGAAGTAGCAAAAGAATCTTAAAATAAGAATTATACCATATTAAAGCTCTATTCAAGGTCTTTCTGCCAATATATACTTTGTTGGGGTAAAGACCCACACCCCCTCCCCCCTCCCTCTTTGATTATATTAAAGTTGATTTAGTAAGTTCTATCTAGAAAAAAAACTTACTAGGTTACTGATCATTAAGGAACATTAACAGTACCTATATCCCATTTAACTAATTATAAATCAGGAGTAATTCAAAAAATGACTGGTGACGATGACGATGAAAATGACTGCAAACTTGCATTTTAAAGGGATTCCTGTATGGAAAACTATCCTTTGATAAGATGTAGAGCAGAAAAAGTTGTTTAACAAGTCCTTTGGAATTTTCTAAAATATTTTTTCGTTCTCGAGATAACTTGGTTCAAATTTCAGTATGTATTTTGTAAAGTGTTTGAGGAAATTTATGATCTCATAAGTTAGTATTTGCTCTTAATGCTCAACTGTTAATAAAAACTTTGAAACAAGCTAAAATTTTGTGCAGCTGCTCAGCTTACAGTATTGTCATCAACGAATACCAACTTATGACATCATAGATTTCCACAAAATACGAAATAAAGACCAAGATAAAATACACTTTGAATCAAGATATCTTGAGAACGAGAAATCTTTTTTAGAAAATGACTTGTTAAACAACTTTTTCTGCTCTACATCATATCAAAGGATAGTTTTTCATGCAGGAATCCCTTTAAAATACCTCACACTTATAGTGTGATTTAATAAGACTACAAAAAATATAGAGAATAATTCTCCATTCAAAGCCGTAAACTCCCATTTATAAACCTTTTTCGTTACCATTTACTCCCTCTCATGCATAAGCCCACCCATAAGATTTTCTATTTTTTTTCTTTTCTTGTGTTTGATATTTTTCCTCATGTTTTCAAGGCTACGAAATTCCGATTCCTGAAAGTCAACTCGCAGACTGAATCTTATATTTAATAGAAAGAACAACATTTATTTAAAAAAAAATCAGTATTCTCCTCTCTCATTGCCCTTTTTCTGTCTGTAGATTATCCCATCCGTGTATTAGTCCACCACAATGTAATTTTGGTATTGGCGTTAATTTCAACTTTTGTATAATTTATTTTCTTATTTGTAGAGGTATAGTGTATGGTGTAAAAGCAGAGGACTCACAAATTTTGAATTTGTCAAATGATTTTTTTTACATATACCTTCAGCTAGGTGTCCACTGAAAGCGACAGCTTTTATCGCAAAAATATATGCAATGATTAAATTTTCTGTCATAAATAAATTCGTCGCAAACACCTGTTCTTCAGTGTCCATTATAGAATTAATTTCGAGAATTTATTCTTTTTAACAGCAAACCATGGGAAGTGAGGACGATCTGTATTCTTGGTGCAGTTTTATTCAAGAAAAATGTTATGTTAGATGATTTATTAGTCAGGAAAACTCTACTCTCGCTTGAAATGAAGCATAGCGAGAGTCAGGTTTTCCTGACTGGAAATTTATAAGCAACAGGATGAAAATGGCGTATCCTTATGAATACAATTGTTTTGCTTGGAAGATTTATCGTAGTAGAGGCATATGCACTTTCTAACAATTTCTGACAAATTCTCCTCTTCTCGTAACGTCATTTGCGTCTTTTCAAATATTAAAACTAGAGACACATGCTTAAAAACAAAAGATCTTTCACAATTTTGTTTCGTTTACGTAAATAAGATGTCAACATTTCTTTGAAGTTTAATTTTTTTGCGAAGAATCAATTATAAGAAATGAAAACGTTTCCATTTCCTATCGTCAAAAATAAGCGACAATATTTTCAGGATTAGCAGGTGTTCTTCGTCGCAAATTTGTGTCCATTGAAAACAGAATTTTTTTTTTTACGATAATTATTTGGGACTATGCTATTTTGTTTCAGTGGACACCTAGCTTAAGGGAAGGAATATTCACGGAATTAATTTTCTAGACCAAGGCTTCCAAAAGTAGCGGAATTTATTTTCGTGATTCCGTGTCTTGAAGCCAATTTTGCGGAATTTATTTTCGCGTTTCCATGGTTTGAAGCGAGCTTTACTGAATTTATTCCATGCTTTTTAAACAAGTTCAGCGATTTTTAGGGGAAAAAATTATAATAATACTCCTTTCCCGAATTTATTTGGCGCTTCTACATGAAAACGAGGCCCTACTTAGAAAATACAACGATTTCGCCTATTGAGCTGCCATTATGTTTTATGACGTTTTACCCCTCTAAATAGAGTCCAGTCTTCTGATTTTTAGTTCCCAGCCTTTTTTTAATAGCTGCTAATGATCCCTAGAGGTTCTTAATAAAAAGAGGATTCCAGCATTGGGAATTGCTTACACAAATTACCAATAAAAATGAGAAGACTTGACTCCATTTAGAGGGGTAAAACGTGATAAAACATAATAGCAGCTTAGTAGGCGAAAGCTGTGTATTTTCTAAGTGGGGCCTCTTCCCCCAAAATAATTTATTTGCTTAATTAGTATTATCTCCAGAATGAGAAAAAATCGATAAAATTTGAATAGGTCTACGGGTCTACCGGATACAATGGCACAAAAATTGTATACAAAATAGGTAAAACTAGGAAATCTATTTTTTAGAGATTAGTAATATTTTTCGGTAATTGGATTACTGCTGGAAGCAAGTAATACCTTTAAACGGACGTGTTTTTTTTTGTTATTTTTATTAATTTGTTTTCAGCGTCAAACATAGCAATATTTTAGGCAATATCATCTAGTTTCATTGTTTACACACGGGGAACACTACCAAGTCAGAAACGATTGATTTGTTGTGATGAACGTTTTAGAGTTAAAATGAGTAAATAATTACAACAGCTATAGATTAAAAGTTGTAACTCGCGTCTATGCACGGCAAAAACTAATTTACTTACTAAGAAAAATTTACTTAGACTAAAATCTGATAAAATCTGAACTAAAAACGATATGAAGCTGAAATTTTGTGACTTTTCCTCAACTAAAATGAAAGTT
>JAUELI010129917.1:0-13932 GCA_031471325.1 Catablema vesicarium
AGGATCAACCATGGTGGGCGACGTTTTGTTTAGGAAAAGCATCAAAAGATTTGACCGGGAAAAATTTAACTTTGCCTGGCAGATCATGAAATTCTCTAGAAATAATGAAATAATCACCGCATCCCGCGTCCAAGATTTTAGGGTGATAATTACTATGAACGAAGTATTAACTAACAGGGGCCTCATTGTAACACTTTTTTAAAAAACAATCATGAATTAAAATGGTATTCTCAGCCACTGTTAGGAAATTTTCAAATTGCAGCTTCAACACTTTACTCTGGAAATGTTACGTGGTCCATGTGTTTAAGGCAGGAAATTCAGCAAGAATGGGGCTGAAGGGTTTAAAAATCCCACTTAAATCTTTAGAAGAAATCTCCTTAGATTTAACTACCCTAACCACTGATCGCCATTATACAGGTTTGTAAGTTTATGAGAACTGAGAAGCCAGAAATAAATCACCAGTTCGACATTTGGCACTTAGGCAAAAATATAAAGAAGAACCTAACCAAAGCAGCATCATCTAAACAATGCGCAGACTTACTCCCTTGGATCAAAGCTGTTATTAACCATTTTTGGTGGTGCTGTGCTTCATGTGAGGGGAATGCTTTAGAACTAAAAGAGAAATGGCCAAGTATTTTGTATCATAATTATAAACAGGCATAGATAGGGAGGGTTGCACTATTTTCCAAAAGTGTGACCATAAAAAATTAACAAAACGTGAATCGAAAGAAAAGAAGTGGTTAAAACTTGGATCACCAGCTTATCTCGCTCTTGAAAAAGTTATCAGAAACGCTACGTTAATAAAAGATCTAAAAATTTTTACTACTTTCAACCATACTGGTAACATTGAGGTTTACCATTCACTGTATAATAAATATTGCCTGAAATATTGCACGCTCTCAACTTGCTATTCTTGATTTCAATGCTGGTGTGGTATAAATTGTAATCAAGATTAAACTGCTACGGGGGAACTCCACCATAAACAAATCTATTCAAAGATAGCCAAAAATTGGGTGTTGAAATCGATTTAGTGGAAAAAAGACAAAAGCTATTTTGATGTCATGATGGAAGAAACATACTGCCAGAAAACATTGAATGAATCCTATCCACTACCAAGAACATATAATCCCCCTCAATACATAGCTCCTGTAAAAAACCTGGTAAGGATGAAGCAATAAAACACATCCGCACTAGATTTGTCTTATAAATATTTTGAAGATAAATCAACTTTGTTTTTTAGAATTTTCTCTTCTATAAACTATGGAATTTCTAAGTGGGCGCATGGTTTTTTAGCGTTAAAATAACTTTGTTTGATGTAATGTTGTCAATAACTTTAAAAAAAATTGGAAAGGAAGGAGAGGAAAAAAATCTTTCTTCCTCTACTTTCTTTTTCGATTTTTTAAATAGAGAAGAAGCCCTGAGAACGAGATTGAAACCAGTTCTAGATTACGAATATGGTGCAAAAACAAGGCTACGTAGTAGTTTTAGAAAACTCATAATTCAAAAAATACCGTATTCGTATTCTCCAATCAAGAACATGCAGCTTCGTTTTCGCACCGTTTTTCGTAATCTAGAACGGGTTTGCTGCTCACTAATACCTTTATTGAAATACAATATTTTTCACGTAGAATAAGTGTTTATATCAATTCCCTTACCCAGAAATTAATGTTCACAAAATTAATGCGGACATGAAAATAATGCGGCAGAAAATTAATGCGAAAAGAGTCAATTTGCGTTAATTTCCTGATTGTTCGTTAAT
Organism: Catablema vesicarium; assembly: GCA_031471325.1. NCBI lineage: Eukaryota > Metazoa > Cnidaria > Hydrozoa > Anthoathecata > Pandeidae > Catablema > Catablema vesicarium. The sequence goes on from JAUELI010129917.1 coordinate 1,760, forward strand.
TTTCTTTAATAAGGTAGCTATAGTTTATTTACATTATTTTCCGCAGGATATATGTCACATATTGACCATATAGCGCAAGAGGAGAGTCCTTTCCCTAATCTATTGTGTGTGCACCATGTATATTGTTTGTAACCCGCAAATCGATGGGATTCGTTTTTGATATCCTTCAAGCTGTCACCTCTTATGTTGTTCAACGCTGAAAACGATGTTTCTAGCACTGGATTTGCCGTACATACAATTTTGAATGCTTTAGCCCTCAAATTGTATTTAAACTTGAATGAAAACAATTAAAAAAATATGATCAGTTCCAAAAAGACCCACGAGTAGGATCTTGAGTCACCATGAGTGACAACAAGTGACCACGAGTAGAACCACAAGTGACCACAAGTGACCATGAGTCAAAATGAGTGACCACGAGTGACCATGAGTCCAAATGAGTGACCACAAGTCCAAATAAGTGACCATGATTTGAAATGAGTTACCATGAGTAATCATGAAACTTTTTGTCCTAATTTAGTGGAACCATCAACAACAAATGTGTGTTGCCATTATTTATTGCGTTGTGAGAACGTGAAGCTGCTCTAAATGCTCTAAATTTTAAACTTTCCCAGTTTGCTGTTGTTGTTGATGATTCCACTAAATTGGGATCTAAATGATCTGCAAAAAAATGTCAGTCTCCAAAAAAGTGCAAACCTAGGTTCTTGGGGGCTCAAACAATGACTAAATTTTAAAAAATTTTGGCCTGCAACCATTTTTAGAGCCTCATGAAGTTCAAATTGAATGATATCCTCTCATATTTTCACAGGACAAATACCCCCATGTATAGATTCATAAATGATAAGCTTTTTAGCACATAGAAGATATGATTTTGCACAATTGCTCTTCGAAATTGCATTTTTACAGTTTCACAAGTGATTTATTTGCATTTTTAGGGCGTCATTATGGATTCAATGTGGACAAATAAATTTTATTTTTTCATTTTCATGTAGTACTATTAGGAATATTCTAAAATTTAGAATTTGAAGGTCCTGGTGTAATTGGTTCAAGAATTATAGAGTCTCACACTTTACAAAAAAACTGCTTTCTCCCATCCAGAATTGTTGTTGGAGAAAAATAGAGTTTAGCAGTTGGTCAGTAAATTTCAAGTCTGCTTTTTGTTCATATTTAAAACTGATGTATTTTCAGAACTGTAAATTTTCAACATAATGGTCTTGTTCGATTGATATTCTTTTCAAGATAGAACCAATGATTTCTCAAAATTCCAAAATTATTTTTTTGCTGACTGTGAAAAATGCTGACGTCAGCATGGGACTTTAGGAGCGTGTTCAAAAACTCCACCCTCATTTTTTTTCAATGTTAGCATCTAAAGTTTCATTTTCAATCAAAAGTTTGCTTGTAACAAACTTCTGCACACAGAATTACATAGTGGCCCTCACTAACTCTTCTGTTTTTTATGAAAAAAGTTTCATGATTGCAAATTTCGACTCATGGTAACTCATTTTGACTCGTGGTCACTCATTTGATCTTGTGGTCACTCATTTTGACTCGTGGTCACCCATTTTGACTCAGGGTCACTCATGGTCACTTGTAGTCGCTCATGGTCACTCGTGGATCTTAAACTGATCAAAAAAGATATTTGTGAAGAATCCCATTATAAAATAATATATGTAACGCAGAAAATAACTGTTCAATAATACTATAATAAAGTTGTTGTTTTATATACCAAGGTTTCATGACATCATTCCAAAAATGACATTACTTAAAAAAAAATTCTGTTCTGTATGTATCATCATCTCACTTACCTTTGAAATACTCAGCGGGTATTTTGTTCGTGTCTCTACAGCAATAACTTTCTTTACATGTTTTCATAGCGCGACAGTTTACATTTTAGATTGTGTAGATTTATACTTTCTAGTATATAGTATTAAAAAAAAGAGAAATCTCTATTGTGTTATGTTCTCCTTTAATGTGAATTGAAAAAAATCGCGTTAATCAAAACCAAGTTAATCAAAATTTTGCTTGCGAACATGGTGGCTGGCTTACGACTGTTTGGTCATTTGCGTTAATTTGTGATCGCGTAAATTTCCACCAAAATCGATTTACATGCAGCATAGTTGAAACTGAAGAAGATGTCTAGAAAGACATTTTTTTGTACTAAAATTGATGCGAAAAATCGAAATGCAAAAATGAAACTGTCTACTGAAGGAACAGCTCTGAAATCTTGAAGTTTTGGTTTTAATATTTAAACATTATTCTTGAAGTCTGAATAAATCTATTTCTGATACGTGAATCACTATTTCCTCTTCTTTCTTAGACATTTTTCCTATAGCTAGTATACTGATACTGTATTTTAACAAATACAGGAAAGAAAATATGTCTCGTACTATCGGCGAAAGAAAAAATTATCCATGTCTTTGTATCCTAAAAAAATTAGATTATGTCAAGTTTAACTTCCTGTTATTGTAATAGTTAGCAGGGATTAAATATCTAATAGGTTTTAGTTCAATATGTAAAGTACTAAGTACCATAGAATAAAAAAATGTGCATATTGATTTTTCAAGTTTGAAGACCTGAATATAGTATAATGATGTATCTTATATGTATTATTACTTAGAGGGAAAAACCTTTCCTTCATCAATGCGTTGAATTATTTCATAGAAAATTTTATTGACTGTAATATATTTTAGGGTAGACGATTTGTGCTACTATGGTCAATGACTATTAATGGTTTATTTGGTCTTGCATCTTCTTTTGCACCAAATTATTATATTTTTTTGATATTCAGGTTTATGAGTGGTGTTGGGTGAGTACTTTCATTATTATTAGAAAGAATATCCATGGCAACGCATGCTACCTACCTGTTTTACGATACCAGCGTTCTTAGGAAAATTTTGCAATGAATAGAAAAATACATGTAAAAGCAATTCTTGTAACAGCATTGAAGAGTAGTACCTCATTCTTTTTGCATTATCCTTATGACGGTATTCGAGAAACGACCACCTTCTTCGTTTCAAAATATTGATTTTATGACCTTATTTGAAAATTATAAGTAGAAGATTTTTATATTATTTCTCATGCAAAATTTATCAGGGAATTCATTTTTGAAATAAGAAATACAAAATGTCAAGTATTTTTTTTTTTTCTGTTCATTATTTTGGTGACTAAAAAAATTTTTTGCTAAATTTTTTTTTGGCCCAAAATGCTTTTTAGACCAAAAACAAAGTGACTTTTTTTTTTCTTCTTTTTTTTTTGATTCAAAACTTTTAAAAAAAAACTCGTAAAAAAACAAAACACTTTCCTTCTGTGTTGGCTTTAAAAAAAAACTGTTCATACATACCTTCTACATATGTCTAGGCATCTTTTTATGTAGAGATTTTTGTCATTTATATTGAGTGTTTTTTTTACGGCCATTAATACTTTTTTTACGAACCCCCATTTCCAAAAATTGGAAAAGCAGATATAGAAAATTAAGATCAAAAATATTAAAATAACACTATTCTTTTTATATAATTGTACTTTCCATATGAAAAAAACATAATCCATGATGTTTAATGAATTTTTGGAGGATTTATGCAGCCGTCAGAGATAAAATTTAACTAAATTGCAAAAAAAGGTGATTCGTTTTGTCACTTTGATTTATTTTTTCATATCTTAAACAAAGTGCCTAATAACGATGCAAATATCATTTAATATATTTTTTCATGGAGGTATTTGCCCATATTTGAATAAAACCTATCAAAAATCACTGTAATTACATCCCTTCACTAGTAGTGCAGTCGTTTAACCGTTTTACCTGGGAAAAAATAAGTCAAGCTTAAATTTGGTCTGAGCATCATTTTTTTGGGCCATTTTCTACATGGGGCTGCACCCTTTCACCTAACAAAAAAATCATCGAAATTCAACTTCATTTTCAGCTGAAACCACCTAGCTCATTAGAAAGCTCTTGAAAAACTGTATAAATAAAAGACATTCAAATGAGTTTATTCATTTTTTACTTGTTTTTGTGTAAAAGCCATTTTTCCCAAATTTTGCAAAAAAATGAACAATCTGGGTGAAAATGCAAACTTTGACCAGACTTTTCTCAAAAACAAAACAAAAAATAAAAACTCGTTTAAATGTCTTTTATACAGTTTTTCAAGAGCTTTCTAATGAGATAAGTAAAGCCTGGACATGAATGGCGTGCAATCTCACTCGCATGCCTCCACACACGCCAACTGGAATTTAGGAATGTGGTGAACCACACGCCTGAATTGTTATATTTTGAAGCTGTCACACGCCTGAAAATATTTATATGCAACAGTCAAACGTTCCTAACATTCAGATTCTTTGAAACCAATGCTGAATCATAAGTCTAGAAGTATTTTATAATAAAATAACATTCATTTCTCTTGTAAAATCCTCCAACATCGTCTCCAACATTATCGCATGGCATGTTTTGTTCTGTATAATAATTCGCTGAACGCATTGTTAAATCAACGTTCTTACCTTGATTGTAGTAGTTGACCGGTTAGTGAAGTAAATCAAGTTAGTATTAAGTATCCAAACCAACGTCCAGTGATCAATGTAATTGTTATTATTATAATTATTATGTTATCTAAATTATTCAACAGTAACAATCTGCTCTCTCTTCTGTCTTTGTTCTTTCCTTCTTGCATGTTCTTTCCATGTTGCTTTCTTCTCTAGGTTATGTCAAGTTAAGTGTTTGGTTGGTTAGGTCTATAATTGTAGGCTAGGTGTTTTGGGGTTTATAATATGGTCTATTTTTCAAATTTCTATACATTTTAAGCCAGAAAAACCTATGATATTCAGAAAGCCCTAGCTATACTCCACCTTTTTCAACAATTGTGAAGGGCTTATCTTCAAAGACATTGCCTCAATATTTTTTTCACAACGCTGAAACGAAGAAGGTGGTCGTTTCTCGAATACCGTCTTATGGAATGATGTTCATGCAAAATATTTTCCTTGAAAGATTTAATTACCAATAGTAACAGCTGCAGGAATTTGGTGTTGTATCTATAATGTATTTTAATAAAATAGCATAGTAAGAAACTTCAAACTTATTCTGTAACAATCTAAGATCTCTACATCTAGGCGTAAAAACAGAATTGCGTTTTAATATTATGATTCTATCTTTGATACAATTATCTACTGTTCTTTATTAGGCTAGCACATATTATGTTTTATAATAGAGACTATTATAATCTTTCTCAGAAGTCTCAAAATCTTGTCAGGGAAACCAATTAGGCGACCATCAATGATATGTTTGCTTCGGGTCCGAAATGGCTCGTAAAAGAGAGTCGGTTGGTCAGTCGGTTGGTCGGTATTTTAAAAAAGTTGAAGTTTTTCAAAAAAGCATTTAACAAGTGATATATATCTTGAGACTACAAGGATTACATCCACTTGTACAGTTTTTTATCGTTAGTCTTCATCTTCACCATGAAAAAAACAAACTAAATACGCATCTGTATTTTCAAAATGGACGCCTTTCACTTGAAGCGTGCTAAACAAGATTTGTTTACCTACCAAAACACTTTATGTCAAGTTATGTCACTGTGGATGTCCATTATCGAAAACTGTGATGGAAGTACATAAGATTCATATTTTCGAACGAATTTAATCTTGAAGCGAGGGACCATGAAAAAGCCGCATTGTATGCTAAGAATGTAGAGAGATGTTTTTCTTTTTCTTTCCAAACAGAAAAGTTGAGAACTCTGAAAATTTCCAGAAAAAATAAAGTGGTCAGAGGACTCGAAACAAACATATCATTGATGGCGGCCTTACTGATAGCTCAGTCAGTTTTCAGTCATCACAGCATTCTTATTAGGTCATTGTAAATGTTTTGGAGATAATACTTCAAATTAAAATTAAAATTCCAGTTTAGATAAGGGTCAAGTTTCTCCAGATGATTTTTCCAAAAAAAACAATAATTCAATAACATTAAATGGTTGGAACATTATCATGAAACAATTAATCATCCAGAAGGAGGGGTAGCTTAACTGAGAAATACACAAACAAAATCAATCATTTTTTCGTCACAATATTTATTCAATTGATGTTTACTTCATTTAAGTACTATCCTGTTCCTCCTTAATAATTAAACTCCATTATGACGTTCATATTTCTTGGATTAAATGTGAATATTGAAAAGACTGAGTATCTTTATCTTATCTTTTTTGAATATCACGACATGAAACCCTGGAAATTTGGGGATAAATTGAAAGTAAGGAATTAGTTAGTTCCTAGTAGTATAGTTGAATTGCGGCTGTAGAAAAGAGCCGTAAGTTTCATTATAATTGCTCTAATTGATACTCTGGCTACCAAAACTGTTTTATTCCGTTGATTATTATTACAAAAGAAACAACATGGGAACCCATTACATCTTTACAAAAAGAAAATGAACGGCCAAATTTGATCATGTAATTTCATCATAGCCAGTCCGAAGTCTGCAAAATAACAACATTCGACGTGTCGAAAATGAATAAATAAAAAATATTTAAGCACTGTAAACATGCAAAAATGATTTTAGAATTCAAGAATTTGTTAAGAGGGATGAGTCTCTAGACTGTGTTGTTTTGATTGGAACCAGATGGATACATCACAGAATACATATTAGTTCAGTCTTGTTTTAACTCAAAGTATAAAACAAGATGGCAATTGTTCAAGAAGACATTCGTGTGGGGAAGGAATGTAATCAGCTTATTTTAGAGTGTTTGCGACATAAAAGAATATCAAATTTTCTGTTTGGTAGCTATACTGAAGATTCGTAAAAAAGTGATACAAAGGATAAAGAGCTGACTGATTTTAGCAAACCTATAAACTAGGCTAGTACAATGATGGTGTAGAGGATAATGTTATTTGTTTTTATTTCTAGAGTTGGTGCTGCAATGCCAGTATTATTCTCATATTTTATTGAGTTTATGTCAAAGGAACGTCGTGGTCCAATGATTGGATTTATGGCTAGTTTTTGGATGTTTGGTAATATTCTAACATCAGCTATTGCATGGATACTTATTCCACGTGTTCACTTAGGTGTTCACTTGACTAAACATCTTTGGTTTTGTAGCTGGAGAATATTTGTTGCAGTTGGGGCATTCCCTAGTTTATCAGCTGTTTTGGTTTTACTCTTCCTCCCAGAAAGTCCAAAATATTTACAAATGGTAATTTAATTATGTTCATGCTCATTATTTATTATACACATATGATATTGAATACCACATCTGCCTCTCTAAAAAATACACTTCTGTCATATCCGAAATATTTAACAAGATCAAGTTTTTAGAACTTTGTCTGCTACAATCTGATTTTTTTTTTTAAATTTTTCATTCCTAATGGACTTCCAAATTAAATTTATTTTAGGAGATATTAAAGATGTAAGAGAACCCCCAGATTTTTATTTAAAAAATTGCAATGAATTATGACGTCATTGAAAAAATACGCTAGTTTGAAAAATAATCGAGAATTGAACATCACTTCTCATGATTGTTGAATGTAGGCCTGGTTAGGAACTAAATGGCTAGAGTGTGGTCAATCGCACTCTGTATTTGAATCGGTGTGTGGTTAAAAACACACCACCATATTTATTAAAGCAGTGTAATGACATGAGATAAGGTGTATTTGCCAAATAATTTTTTTATTCTTGCATATTTGTGTATTCCTAATCAAGCGGTAATGCAGGTCAAGTTTATTTATTGCCCAAATTCATAATTATCTTGTCAAACTTCTAACATAAATGCGTCAAATATTGAGCGCCTTCTACCCAAACAACATAGAAGTTTTAGTGGTAAAGTTTCGAAATAATTTGCATTCGTTTAACGCTATTTATAGTCCATTATTAATCCATTCTAGCAAAGGTCTTCTTTTATTACCTGTTCCCAAGTTTTGCACTGTCTGCCATGACAAGTTGTACAATTTACTTTTAGTGTACCAATATTCTTTAAACAGTTGGAGTCATCTCTTCTTTCTACCTGCAAACATCTTTTCTGCATCACTTTAATAATTGGTTGTATTCCTAAACTGGTTCTTAACTCTTCACAAGTTTCTCTCAATGATACACCACATATCCAGTGAATTCTGGACATCTCATTCATGTGTAAGTGTTGCATATCTTTAACTTTAACAGGCTAGGCTTCACTTCAATACAGCATAACACTTCTTGTTCTGTACAACACTCCTATCAATTTCAGTGATACTGTCTTTGCTGTGTGGTAAAACTTGACAGGACTTGTTCCACCCACAACGTACTCTCGTTGCAGTTCTTGATTCAGCACCACCACTACTAACATCCAACATATCACCAAGATAGCATATCTAGCAGATCTATCTACAACCCCCAGACTGCTTTCAGCGAGCAGCGCATTTTCTGTTGTTTTCTCATAGTGCTATTACGACTTTGTGGGCAAACAAAACATTTCGAAAGAGCCAGACACTTACAGGTATCACATAGAGTTCCTACCTACACCTTTCTGACATACACCTGAATACATTATCATGGCAGTTCTTTACTTGTTGAAAGGTCACTAAACTGATCTCTCTCTGCCTTTGTCATTTCCTCATACACCAATCTTTTTGACACTATTAGCTTCCATATATTTCCCTTTGTTGCAGGTACCTCTCTTCCATTCTTTCCATAAAGGTCTTTACTCTTCAATCTTATCACCAAATTTTGCATCCTACCACTAAGTCACTTTTTGTTGTGCGGGACCTTCTCAGTTGATTAAGATCCATTTCAGTTTATTCCAGCATTCATTCACATCATTTACAGGGTCCTCAGTCAGCTCTTCCATTGTTGAAATATATTATTTTTTGGTCACTGCATCTTTCAGCTTCCATACCTCGAACCTCCGTACATATGGTTTCTTTATTTCCTTTTAAATCCTTATGTTAACATCACAGACAACCACTCGATATCGTCCAAAAGCTTCTTGTAAGATGATTTAATCATTAGTCAATCTGGGTGTTGGCACCACCAGAAGAATAAGTTATTAGTCAACTAACAGCTTCCGGTAAAGACTTTTACACACAACCATATTCAATGCCAATCCAAATTCCAGGATACGCTCACCTTCTGCATTTTTTTCACCATATCCAAAGCCATTATGAATATTGGCTTATCCAGATGTTGTTTCTCCTACATGTTCATTCAAGTCTCCACCGAGTAAGATTATTTCCTTATCATCTTTTTTTTATGTATGGTATACCTATCTTTAAGCATAAAAGACTCAAAATTATATTCAAAGTATATACATTTTTGACCCCCAAAGATTGATCCTTCTAATGATGTCAATTTTATCTGGAAAATATTTTTAGGAAGAACATAATAACGAAAATATCAAAAATCAACCTGTCTCTTTCAGAATTTGCCAAGTGCTTGACACAATTTTCTGTTGTTAATTGTTGTCAAAAGTTGATTCAGCCCCCACCCCCCCTGTCGTTTTTTTTGCGATAACTTTTTTGATAATGATTCAATGAAGATGATTTTTTGTGACTTTACTTAAAATTTATCTAGGCATATTTCAACAAAAATTAAATTTGTAAAAATATTGACAGTTTTGTCATGACAACGTCATTATGACAAAGAGGTATAACAAAAAACTGTAAAATATTTTGTTAACTTTCAAAATACTGCTGCATTATGATTATTTTTTTTGGACAATTTTATGATTAGGTTAGTTGCTAATAAAAAACGAGATTTTCTAATAAAAAACGAATTTTTTTTCAATGACGTCCTCATTTTTTTCGAAATAACAAAAGATGACGTCATCAAAAAAGTGATGATGTCATCAAAAATATTTTTATGTGGAATTGTTTATCTTGAGTTGGACTAATACTCTGCAAAGTTTCATGTCTGTAGACTCTCTGGTTCGGGAAATATTTAGGGGAGGGGGGGGGGGGTATGAATAGGGTTAAAATGTTTTTAAACTATGAAAGTTTTTATAAAAAAAGTAAACTGTCATGTTGAGAACCTTTACGACTAATCATAAACTTGTTACAGCACTTTTGCTTGAAAATATGGCCATATTGGAAAATATAAACAACTCGAAAAATATTTGCCATATTTTTCTTGCATCGTGTGATAACATGTAAATACAAAATTTATCATACAAAAGTATATTATTTATAATTAGGTTTATAAGTATACAATTTACTTCAAATAGTGCTGCAAGTGTAATAGTTGTGAGGATATACTGTAGTTGTTGCGAAAATGATTGCCATATTTAATAGCTGTCAATACTTTCCCAATTGTTAGGGAAATTACAAATAATTGGAAAATTCTGCCTTCATCATGAGAAAGAAAATATTTGACTTGTTTAGTAGTGGCTAATTTTTATTTTTAATGAATATTTCCATTTTTCCATCATTCCATCGTCAACAAATTGTTTGTAGAATTTTGATTTGACAGGCTTAACAATGCTATCTTCCAGTTTTGTTATGATAAAAAAATGTATTTATATCTATCTGTGTTTGTATAAAACTGTGATTAAGAAATGAAAGTGTTCAGTTGTTTCTTACCGATTTTATATCAAAGCTAATGATTTGTTTTGTCATCTCGAGGTTACTTATTGTTGAGTACTTTTGCAAACTGTTGTTTGTATTGTTTATGTAACAATTTTCTTTGATGAACATACATAAATATTTAACTATTACTTGATTTGTAGTGCAAGTTTCTGTTTGCGTAATTATAGGTTGAAATTTGCATTCATCAAAATTAGTGTTTTTGATCGATACAAACAAATGTTTTTTGGCAGTTTGGTTTGTTAAAATGTGACATAATTTGTGAAAAGGGACTAGTTAATTCTCGCTTACGGAAAAATATTCGAAATGGATACACAAACTTTTGTGAATTTTGTCTATAGAAAAAGTTGATTCTTTGTAATATTTCACGGACCTTTGCCATCATAAAGCTTATGCCTATAATTTTCCACGCTTAAATATTTTGAAGTGTAACATTTCACTGTAACCTTATTATGCGACAATACGAAAGTGAAAGTAAGAAACTATGTTAATGGATAAAATAATTTTTGTTTCACTTAATTATGCGCAATTACGCTGTAGCCATAAAAAATATGCAATTGGTCTCTTTCCGCAAATCATGTCACAAAAAACGAAACATACGAAAATATATGGCAGGATTAACAGATGGGTTAACACATCTTATCAATCAGTTAATCAGTTAATCACTTATTTGTTAGGTTGGACGTGTTGAAGAAGCAACCGAGGTGTTCGCTAGAATGTTTAAAAGCAACAACGGCCCCAATGCAACTTTACCAAGAGAAGTATTATAATATTAACTACTTATAATTTTAACAACATATTAAAATAATATCCTTTAACAAATGACAAGGTGATCCCTCAACATTTATTTCATGGTTTTGGGAGCAGACATTAGCCCTTCTCAAAAACTCAAATAAATTTAAAGTTTAGTATCACTTATTTTTATTACGTAAGGTTTTTTCTGCCAAATGTTTATAGTGACTAGTAGAGTTTTTCTTCACCTGTAACCAATTGAGAACTTATACTAAATGAGATAGACAAAGCCTCTAAAATGTTAAGAAAACTACTTATCTATCTATTTCTATTTCACTGTTTCTTCTGAAAATTATTTTTTAGATATTAGAGTTTCAACATGCCTATCATAAATCTCATAGTATCATTCGAAGTGATGACGATGTCGAAAATGAGTCATTTATAGAAGATCCGCAAGTGTGCAAATTCAGTAATGCTTTGCGAAATATATTATATACTATTAATAAGGTATTTTAAGATCACTCTTGATTACTCTTTGTAATTTCATTTGATGGTAAATGAATTTGCTTGGGAGATTAATTTTTCAACATTTTACCTGCTTCTGTAGTATGCTACATTGATTTGAGGATATATAAATTTATGGGTAAATAATACAGAATTTGGTCTGTATCTCTAATATATATTTGTGTCTTTATGTTCCAGTTTACAGGAATATTGTCATTAAATCAACCTGAATCAACTTTTCTGTTTCACTAAAGTACCTTAAGGTTGCAGGAAAGGAAAAAATCACAAATTTTGACTTTTTTTTATTTGTTCATTTGGACGATTTTTTTACGTATAATTGAAATATTCAATAATAATTTAATAATTTCAATTACTTTCTGAATAATTTGAGTTATTAATTAATCTATTGTTGAGTTTAAGTAAAC
>JAUELI010130027.1:0-13926 GCA_031471325.1 Catablema vesicarium
GGTATGGACATCGTCCCTCTTATACAGGAGAGTACTCCTAGAAGCAAAAATCCATCAGCCTGTAAGGGCTTTTAATTTATACTTTAAATTGATGATATTTTTAAAAAATTTGACGTTATCTGTAGCAATCAAAATTTTGTTGTTGTAATTACCCAAGTTATTCATCTTGAGCTCAAAATCACTTGGCATCATGTAAACACCTATTGCCACAGAAAAATTTACACTACTCGAGGCTTTGTTCAATACATTTTGATAACGACTGATATCTGTCGTCGTGTCTACACCTCTGCTGACCATCTCTTCAAAATCTTCCACATAGACTTGTTGAGCAGATGGTGAGTGTAGAATATTCTCCTTGGCAGCAGCTTGCGAGGTCAAGAGTAGATAAGTATACGCTCTTACACTTGATGATATTTGAGTCAAAGCTTTAAACGTTAAACCTTGTGATACTGGCATTATCAACCTTGAATAATAATTGTCGCTCTTCCAAGTGCTCTTGTAACTGCCAGGTTCAGGTCCAGATGAAAAATTGGCATTTGTAGCAGTATATATCCAGTCACCTATATACCATTTTGTATTTGGATTTACACCATATTCAATGCAAACTTGGTGATAACTACTCATATCGATTGGATTATCGGTCTTATTAAATCTTGACTCGTGTGGAATAGCTGCACCTATCAATCTTAATATTCTGCGTACATGGTAATATAGATGAAACCTATACAAACCTCTTAATAAGAGATTATTATCAGTTAAATGTTGATGTGAAATACCAAGACCTGATGTTGCAGTATATAGAGCAAAATTCAATTGACATCTATAGAATACCATAAATTCTTGTAACGGTGCACTCTTCTGACTATCCCATTTAACGTTATATTTCCACTTGTCATTTGTAGTTAATCTGTAGTCAGAAAAAATGTCTTTAAATCTTAATCGTACATATTGCGCATTATTTATATAGCCATCTATAATATGGAGATTATTTAATACTGTATACCAATCATCATGTGGTTGATAATTAACATTTGGATTATATTTAAATATATCTATCATTTTATTTTATAAAATAAAATGAAACGCTTATTCTTAACTAATATTAAACATGTTGCACCATTGAAAAAAGATGGAGAAGATCAACATCTAAACAACACCTCAATTGCTGTCAAGTTTTGTAATGAAAGGTCAAAATTTATGGAATGATGTTACGGTTACTATTACTCAAATAGCAAAAAAAGTAACATCTGCTAAAATTGATTTTTATGCAGGATTTTATACTCAACAAAATTTTATTGATAAATTTAATGTTGAAGCAAAAAATACTGCAAAAATCACAGTTATATCAAATGGTCAGTTGTTGTTGGTTGTTACTGATGGCCACAACTTGACATTCACTGATGGTGTTAGTGAACTGATTGGAATCAATTTACCATCATCTAAGTCACTAGAGGGTAAACATATCGGTATACCAAATTTTTATGGTACTCGATACGTTAGATTATATTGCATACAGCTTGATACTAGTAATAATTATTTAAATGATAAACCATCAACCCTGTTAGCTTGTTTTACTCTACCAAATAAGTATGAGTATGATGATACTATAGCATTTAATATTAATACACCATTTTTCATTCCTTTAAAAAACAATACATATGAACTTGACCTTTTACTGACAGACGAACATCACCCTGAAAAATCGATAACTTATACTCATTTGAATTTAGAGCTATTAATAAATGTCAGTATATGAATCAAAAATTTATCCTTCATTGGCAAGTGCACCTGATGATGCCAGTGAAAATCAAATATATCAAATATCACATAACCAAAAAATTGAATGTTTTTTAAATAGTGAAATAGTAGACGTCAAAGGCTCTATAAAAAGTTTCATAGGTGTGAATTAGTTGCACACTATATCGAACATGGGTTAATTGTCACTGGAATTGTCACTGTTCGTGGTAGTGTTGCAGCACTATGTACTGGTGTTGGCATGCCACTATCTATTATCCTAGGTGGTATTTCAATTGCTACATCAATAGCTACTACTACCAGTAAACAAACCTCAAAGGTATACAACATAAAAGCAAAGAAGCATAGTGATATATCTAACGCTGCAGAAACTATATTAAACGTTATTACATGTTTGATAAGTAAATCATTGCAGAATGGTGATATTTCAACACAAGAATTTAATAAAATAATGGACGAAAAGCAACGATATATTATTATATAAAATTATTTTTATCAATTAATCTTACAATTTAATGAGATTAAATTTTTTTTTTTTTGCACAAGATACTATTGATACCAATTTTTATTTTTCCCCCCATAATTTTTCTAAATCATTTTTTTCTTCATTATCAAAACACCAGTCGATAACTCGATCCGGATGCCATGTTATAGCTAACAGTTCTTCGTAAATATCGTAATAAAATTTTAATTTATGATGATATTTAAATAATTGTAAGTGAATATCATCATAACCACTCCACTCTACACCCAATTTGACAATCTCGAAATAACCAGCCTCTGCAGCAGTATACATAACACCTTTAAAATCTGTTGCATCCCACTCTTTACAGAGCTTGACAATCTCGATATGACCACCACATGCAGCAGCTTGCATTGCCCAGTTAAAATCTGTTGCACCCCATTCTTTTAAGAGCTTTACAATCTCGATATGATCACCCTCTGCAGCAAATTGCATTGCAAAATTAAAATTGTCTGCACCCCACCCTTTGCATAGCTTAACAATCTCGATATGACCATATTCAGCAGCACTACACATTGACCAATAAAATTTTGTTGCACCCCACTCTTTACACAATTTTACAATCTCGATATGATCACCCTCTGCAGCCTCACACATTGCAAAATTAAAA
Organism: Catablema vesicarium; assembly: GCA_031471325.1. NCBI lineage: Eukaryota > Metazoa > Cnidaria > Hydrozoa > Anthoathecata > Pandeidae > Catablema > Catablema vesicarium. The sequence goes on from JAUELI010130027.1 coordinate 2,889, forward strand.
TCATCTGCACCCAGCTCTTTGTACTGCTTTACAATCTCGATATCACCATATTTAGCAGCTTCCGACATTTTAAAATTATAATTTCCCATTTTATTTTATACACGGTTTATCAAACAATCTTTTAATCTGTCGGATAAATGTAATTTTTATCAATACTTTTAAAATAGGGAATTTCCCTTATTATTTGATGTATGATTTTTAATCTGTCGGATAAATTACCGTTTATTTTTATAAATGTCGGTTACCATTGTCAGGGTTTATTTTTTGTCGGAATTTATAAAATATTTTTTATTGATTTTAGAAAAAAAGTTTTATTGATTTTACAAAAAACTCCCAGAATTATGATTTTGTTGATTTTTTATAAATTCTTGATTTTTTGAATTTTTTTTATAAAATATTATTTTTTGTTGATTTTTTTAAAATCTTATTTTTTTATTGATTTTTAGAAAAATCTTATTTTTTTATTGATTTTTTTAAAAATCTTATTTTTTTATTGATTTTAAACAAATCTTATTTTTTTATTGATTTTAGAAAAAACTCCCAGAACCAACACTCCTCTATCTCTATGGCTAAGTTGGTTGATTTAAGGAACTATCACAAAAAAATATTGAATTTTTGTCATTTACAGTGAACTTTTACATTATTTATCCCAAAATAGCAATTACCATCTAAATCCTCAGTTAAATTCTTAAAATCAAATCATTCTTGGAGTTATCTTAAGGTATATCTCATTTGCATTATATTTTTCACCCGGACATGGCTTAGATGACCTGAGTTTGTGATTCTTTTTCTACTTCTTTTTATCATAATTAGAAAAATAAAATAAATGAATGGTTTTACATTTGATGCTCCTTTTACAAAACTACACATACAAAAACTTTGGATTCTTTACCATCTTAATCAGTATAGATCTGAACAAATTCTGATACATCAGTTAACTCCCTAGTTTTTTGGACAATTTTAATAAAGTTCTCAAAAACATTTTTTTATGACTTTTCAAATTCCGGGGGTCATATTTACTTAATAAAACAATGATATAGAAAACTGACATATCAGATTGTAGCCACATGTCTCCTCTTTCCAGGAGTATATATTACATAATTGTACTACACATAGTTTTGTGAAATAAGCTTAGACCGTTTAAGTCAACCACCTCAAAAACGTTTTAAGAAAACAGCGTTTTAATGTTTCTGAATGTGAGTAATTTGCTGTATGAAAACTATTGTGGGTGTTTCAATTTACAGCTACCACATTGTTATATAGTATCTTGGATAATAAAACTGTACTGATCATGTGCTCGATACAAAGACGTAGAAAACACACTAGGTGTTCATAACAAGATAATAAGAGATATGTATGTGATGTATACTAGTAAAATTCTGCTAACTTCTTTTGACACTGAAGATTTCACGGTTTTCCTGAAGCATTTCTTGGAATATTCTTGGAATATTGCAAGTTCATTGAAAAACGCATAGCAAACTTTATTAAAACCTTCTAAACATTTTTTCCCAAATTTTCAACGATAAAGACCCATCTGAATCCTTATATTAATGACACTTACCAACATCATTATTGAAAGGAATAAGATTTTCTAATATCTTACCAGATCCAGAAATTTAGATAAATCAAATAAATAAATACCATTAATAGTTTGTTCATAACGTGGATAAAAAAACTTCAACATATCTATGACAACATCCATTCCTTTTCCTGATAATGAAATTTCCTTGCTTTTACCTTCCACAAAATTTTCATTCAACATCGCTTCAAAGACAGGTGAACATTGCTTCAAAACCATTGAATGTACATACAGTTTGCTATCTTCCACGATAATTACAACATCACCGTCGTCATGCAGTTCAGAAAACGGGTTATCAAGTTTTATCTTTTCTTCTGTAGACTCTGCAACAATACTCATTATTAAATTTTCTTGATGTCCTGTTTAGAATCTAATGGAAAAAAGGCATCAGAATTAAGTTTCCAGGAAGGAAAAGCTTTTTCCATAACAATAATACGTTAGATAATCCAAAGGAAGAACCAAGTTATATATAACATTTACATCATAAGAATAATTTGGTCAAACCTAATGAGTAACTATGCACCATCCTTCGCAGAGGCGCTTTTATACAAAAAAATTAAAAATTGGACAATATTTCGATGACAGTAAAATACAGAAAGCGCCTATGCAGAATAATCCCTAGGAGGTGGACAAAATTGCAGGGATCAGGACAGTCAAATTATCCGGCGTGTCAGCAGGAATATTTAAAGGGAAATTAAGCTTTGGAAATTATATTTTCATATCAGTTAGAGAAAGGTAGAGAAAGGTATGTTTCAATGTTCTAAATCATGGAATGTCCAAAAAAGTCATATTTAATCTTAAATTTCATCATTTGTTGCTTAGCCGTAGACACCATTAGATATGATGTCATAGCGCAAATATACATGTAAACAAGAGAAGACAGACTATAGTTATCAGATTTATCATGTGATGTTTATGGTTGCTGTGTATATATAATTTGTATTCTTCCAGTTAATCCTTGCATTTTCATCAATCGATGTAACCAGGCCTTATAAATATATTCACATCAGATGAAATATACAACTTCTTGTCAAAAGTGGCTTGCATGTTTGTGAACAATGTTGTGGTAGCATGAGCTAGAGAAATATGTTTTTCAATTTTTTTTGGATCACTTGTTTGAGAAAGATTTGGATTGTATCTTCGATATTGTAAACTGAGCTGTTTCTAGTACAATTTATTTGTACCAAACATGTATATGAGGTGACATCGCACTTATACATCTTTTTTTGTACACATGATATAAAGTCCAAGGTGACTCGTTATACACTTGATTCATTCCAATTTCTCCAAGTAAGTTACTATCTTTTTACAGCATTTACATTCGTAGGCATTATGCTAACTTTCATAACAGCAATCTTTCTGATTCTTAAGAGATTAAGATAGACATTTGATGATGATTAAGGGATGTTGAAATATAATGACGTCAACAGATGATTGATAATTGATAATTGAATAAAATACGCGAACATGTAAAAACAACTCACATCCCTTAATCATCATCAACATTCTTCAACGAAATTTAAAATAAATGTATTCGCGGTATGACGTCAGAACTCGTTGAAACATTTCTGTAATGGCTGCAAATATTTTTTCCAATATATTGTAAGTTTTTAACATTTTAATTTTTTTTTTGCTAGAATATTATTTTAAAATAAAAGTAAAACTTTGAAATAGAATATGTAAAAATGTTTTTTGGGCCTAATAAAAGAAATTTAATAATTACTTGAATTCTAACTTGTATACAAATTTTCATGCTCAAATATTCAAAAGAACAGGTGTTATTCAATTTTTATTCTTTTGACATCAATCCTGTATATTTTTTTCTTTTCATTGTAACTTTTTTGTTTCTCAACCAAATCTTTAGCACGATACCATTTTTTGATACGTCTCTCTGCACTCTATATGATAAACATATATACAGCTGAAAATAATGCGATATTCAGAAAATGTGTTTTTATCTATCAAATTAATTCATATTTTCTGTCACTGTAATGATAGAACAATACCTTAGCACTTTAGTTCAAGCTTCGGAAAATCTTTTTAGTTGAGTGATGAGTTTTATGAGTTGTCCAGTATGTAGCATTGAGAACAGAGTACTTTTTTTAAAGTTACAATATCATTAACTTTCGCCATTTCATTTCATTTTTTATTTATTTGATAGGGTTATCAAATAAAAACAGAATTTTTTATCTCAGCTAAGAAATTAAGAATCATTGTTCCTAAAATGGGAACCTTGAACATAAAAAGTATGTATTTTGTGTATTGGAAATATTGAAAAACTAAAAGGTACATTATAAAATACTGAATCATATAATTTAATTAGTTTGATATCCTTATTTTGTTATTTCTGATATGAAATTAGGAATACTAATTTTTTCATTTTCACTGGCACCAGCTTCACAAAGATTGGCATGACAATATAAACTATGATTAGTACAAAAGAAATCTTTAATAACAATCTTTAATCGTTTTTTCAGCATCATCTGTTTAATGTCTTTATCTATGCATTCAAATCCAGCATAACTATTGACACATGAAAAGCAATAATCAAATGTAACATTTCCCAATTTTGTTTTTAGTTCTTTTGGTTCATATTTAATAGCTAGAGCTAAATAATAAACAACTTGTTTTTCGCTATGTTGACATGACAAAAAATAGATCAAATTCTTTACACAATGCAAGTAGTTCTTTGAAATATGTTCATGCTAAAGAATTAAAAAAAAAACCAATAGTGAGGGCCACTATGTGCGTTTTGTTCGTTTGAAGTGACTTCTTAGATGAAGAATTGGTGAAAAATTATGGGTGTCAATTTTCTGAAGGTTTGGACCTAGAATTATGACGTCATGTTTTTATCATAGATAATTTTTTTTTTCTTCTAATTTTAAAAAACTATTTATTGCATGTGAAAGAGCATCAAAAATGAAGCAAAAAACATATATAAACCATGTGTTGAAAATGATCACAAGGGAAGTTATTGCTTGATGAAGAAAATTTATTGCCCTATTAAAACTTTTTTTGAGATCATTTTCAACACATGGTTTATATATGTTTTTTGCTTCATTTTTGCGTCTGTTTTTGATGATATAAATAAGAAAAATAAAATGAAAAATTACAACTTTTTTTTGTCCTATAGATCAATAGAATGATGTCATAATTTTTAAAATTGTGGTCCCAAAATTGACACCCATGATTTTTCACCTATTTTTCATCTAAGGAATCAATTAAAATCATCTAAATACTTTTAACAACAATTCGCACACGGAATGCACATAGTGGCCCTCACCAAAATTGAAATTCGTATATGGGCTATATGCAAAAAATACCTCAAGTCAGCTGCATTATTACAATGGCAAAACCAGTCACAATGTGCATTACATTACACTAACATTTGGTAAAAACACTTTATTCAACATACATAACACTTAGTATACTAGTGCTGAGTCATGCAAATAAAGATAGCATTCACCCTGTCGTTGTTCAACCAACAGGAAACCAGAGGATTTTTAGATGCAAAAAATATGTAAATATAACAGCATATAAATTATATAAAGAAGTGAACTAGAATATTCAATAGATATAATTTGAAGCACAACATGCTGTAGAAAATACTTTGGCAGCATTCAAAATAATATTTACACATAATCAATTATTAATCATTTATCAATTCTTAATTCCGATAAGAATTTTATAATTTCCCTTTTTTCAACTCTACCACGACCACCACCAGGACAATGGCTGCCATTAATATCATTGTTGTCACATTCAAAATCTTCACCAATTATATTTTTCAATCAGTGAAAGTAATTCTTTAAATTTTGTTGATTCTAAATGAAGAAAAAATAAAAAAAATATTTATAATCTGTATACACATTTAAAACAAGAACATACAAGAATAACTGAAAGCATGAGTAGGACTGTTGTTTTCAATAATAAATGGTTGAACCAAGACATTAAAAACAAGCAAACATCTCAAGCTACACTTATTCTTAAATTTATTTCAGTGTTCAAAACACTGTGGTGGGGAAAAGTTTCAGAGTTGTTTAAGGCATATTAAATACAGACATATTCTGCCAAAAAGAATCTATGCAGTAGTCTATTGATGTGATTGCATAAACTGAGGGTAGTTTGAGAGCACATGATAAAAGTTAAGGCGAAAAAACACAATCAGATTGATCTGAAAGATTAATCTGAAGAAAAAATCTGATCAGAATAATTTGGAGAAGTACGGTTGTTTACACGATCAGATATAAATAAAAAAAATCTTTACAAATTAATACTTTTATAAATAATTTTTTAACTTGGCACCATTAAAAACAATAAGAAAGAATCCATTTCAAAAAATTCTGAAAAGGTGAGCAGGTCCAACTTTTCAAAAATCTGTCGCAAATTCATCAGATTTTCACTGTTTACATGAGCAGATTTTAAACTATCAGATTAATCTGTCAGATTAAACTGATTTTGATCGGGAGTGAAGAAAAAATCAAAAATGTTTTTGAACGCAATATCTTTTTCAGTGGTAAAAGTATAAGGATAATAAAACTTAATAATATAGCAGCAGCTTGAGAGTTGGGAGGGACAGATTTATTTTTAAAACCTTTTAGCTAACTTAATCTAAATCGTTACTAGACCTTTACTTCTATATTACCCAAAAAGCAAATGCCTGTGAAGAAGTAATTCTTGAGGCAGCAATAAATTCAGGCCATATAACCTGAATCTATGCTGAAAAATATTTCCTTCACTTGTATATCAACTAGAAAGCTAGTGAAATATTACAAGCACACACTATGTTACATGAATAGGCTTTTATGGAAGTGTAAACCAAGATTGTTATAACACTCTACGTTCGCTAGGTAAAACCAATTTCTCAACTCTTGAGATGTTAGATACTGATACATACCATTAGGAGTTTGTCCAAAACATGGATAAAAATACTTAAGCAATTCGATGACAGCACCCAATCATTTTCCTGGTAATGAATCCTTGTTTATACCTTCCACAAAATTGTCACTTAACATCGCTTCAAAGACAGGTGAAGACAACTTCAAAACCATGGAATGCACATGCAGTTTTCAATCTTCCACAATAATTACAACATCACTGTCGTCATGTGGTTCAGAAAACGGGTTAGCTGCGTTAAAATCTAATTTTACCTTTTTTACAGCAGGAATCTCATTGCTAAATTTTCTTAGTATCCTTTGGAAACAATTGTGAAGTTAATTGCTAAAAGTAGCAAACTCTGTAGTTTGGGTGATACATCATAAACTAGATCTTCAACAGAATAAATACAAAAGGAATAAGTTTGAGTTATTCCAAGAACAAAACAAACAATTCAAGGGTGTGTATACAAATCAAACATAATCAGAAGAAAAAAAATGAGAAACTAATTTATTTGTGGTCTTAATCACAAAACTATAGTCACAAATAGGAACAGGGTGACAGATTGAATAAACATTCATTTAGGAATGATATATATTTGAAATCACTTTATGGATCTTGGATCTATCATGGAGACCATGGAGGTATAAATAAGAGGAGGAACAACTTATATTGATCTATAGAAACTATGCGTGATACATGTCATATTTGCACATTTTAAAAATCTAACGGGAAGCTATTTCGATTGTGTTAAAATTAATTTGATTGGCCGAATGAAGACAAAATTGTAAAACTTATGTAAAATAAAAACAAACATGTTGACTAATGTCCCTAAATAAATACAAAAATATACATAATACTAAGGATAAATTAAAGCTGCAATTTTCTTTAAATTGAGCACACAAGGCTAATCATGTCATTCATGTTAAGCACAAGTGTACATTAGCATTTCTTATGCTTTTTCTGCAGTATACAATTTAAGCAGTTTTTTTTGTCAAAAATAGCACCAAGGATTTGTTAATAACTCAGAGAACCCTGAATGGAATTACTTGAAATTTTGTAAAAAGATTAATTAACCCTTTGTAAACATGTGATTATAAACGCACTTAGAACGCACACTTTTAACATGTTTATTTTGCATGTTTTCATGACCTCATATTTTGTTAGATTTTCTTTATATATCAACGAAGGCATAACAATAAGAGAACACTGATTGGGTAATCTTATAAAATATCAACTTAGTCTTCATTCTCTTGTATTTTGATGTATAGCTCCGCTTCTGTTGAAATCTCATAAAATCTACTGAAATGAGTCTCACGGATAGTATCAAAGAAAAGATAATATTATCTTATTCTTTACCTCCATGGCCTGACAGAATATAGATTAACTTCAGTAGTAAGTGAGAATACAGACTACTTCAAACAAGAATTGTTGCTTTTGTATAAGATATGATTTTTTTCCCCCTGTAATACAAGAGCTTCAAGTACAATTTAATACTTCAAAGGATAGAGAATATCAAAATAGAAATAAGGGATAAGTTTTTGAACGACTTTTGTATTCATTATTTTTTCGTACTTTGACGAGCAGTTTTAAAATTATGAACATAGAGCATTAAGCTGACTTGCGCCCCTGAAACGTACTTGATGGAATAGCGATTTTTTTGGTAGATAATGTACTTTTTCTATTATTTTTTTTTAATACTCCTAGTTAATAGACTCTGGTATTAAAAGAATCATTTATTTTTTACCTGGATAAATCATGCGTTCCAAAGAGCAAATTAAAGTCGCTATAACTTTAGTTTCTTAAAAGAGGTATAAAGTTACGGTAAAAAAAATTTTAAAAATGTTTTGGTTCCGGTCCCCTTTACTCTGTCTTTCGAAAAGAGGGTGTCTCATTTTTTTTTTTTAAGTTCTATGTTTTCATAAATTAAATTTCGTAACTAACCCAACAAAAACGTCTGTATCGTTATATCTAAATTGTGGACACCCTTTGGTCCTAATAGATTGATCTAACTTTACCAAAATTTTAAAGAAAATGCAAACCTCTGATGGAAATTAATCGATCTGAATAAAAATCCTAAAATGCTCAAACTTTCGAAATATATGACATAAAGTCGATAAATTGTATTATCTACTCTTAAATTTTTACACGGTTTTTACATGAAATAAAAATTGGACTAATTTGAAGGGCGCAAGCCACCTTAACAGAAGACTTAATAATTATATCAATAACAAGATAAAAACTAAGAGTTTTACAATACTGTAATGCATCAAATAAACGCCAGGGGCATTTCTTAAATTTTAGGGGAGGTACCTTTTGATATAATTTTGACCCTATACATTTTTGTGTTCTCTAAGAATGGTGATTATAAGAATCGAGATGGTTTTCAGCCCAGATGGATGGGGAAAAATATTGTGACACTTTTAGAGGGGCTTGATACCTCATAGGGTCCCCCCTTCGAAAGTAAAATTCAATGTTTCTGATGTACTAAAATGATTGGTTTTACTGCATCAAGCGGAAGTAGACAGTGAAAAAATGGGGTCACTTGCTTAGTTTCCATGTTTGGTTCCAGAAAAATTGGAATTTTAAGGATCGAAAATGGTCATTTTGACATTTTTCAGCTGACGTCAGCATTTTACTAGCACTTTATGAAGTATAATGATTAGATGGAAGAGATAGCTCTTTCCAAATGCTATCAAAAAACACAATGATTCATTGAGTTCAGAGCTATCGTTCAAGATATATAAGACTTTCAAAACAGCAACATTTGCAAATTTTAGCAGTTTTCAAGCAGTTTTTTGTAGTTTAAAAATGCTATAATCTCTTGGACTCCAACCCCAATAAATCATTGTGCTTTTTGATACAATTTGAAAAGAGCCAGCTCTTCCATTTAACCATTATACTTAAAAAGTGCTAGTTAAATGCTGAAAATGTCAAAATTACCATATCTTATTCTCAAAATGCCAATTTTTCTGGAACCAAACATGGAAACTAAGCAAGTGACCCCATTTTTTACAATATCTCCTTACGCTTGATGCAATAAAACCAATCATTTTGGTATAACAGAAACTTTCAAATGTTACTTTCGAAGGGGGTACCCTATAAGGTATCAAAACTCCTCTAAAAGTGTCACAATTTTTTTTGCCACCTATCTGGCCTGAAAACCATTTCGATTCTTAATACCATGTCTCAGAGATCACAAAAATGTATAGGGTCAAAAGGTGGTACCTACTCCCCAATTTGCCTGATCAAGAAGAGATAGAGTGAGAGTCAAAATAAGTCAAAATAAACTTGATAGAGGAGTGATTTTTGAGCAAAGATTCAGACTACTAGGCCTAAATCTATGCTCAAATATCTCCACATTTGGTATATACAGTTATTTTGGACCCTAAAGTAAGGTAATAAAAAATTGTTTGTACAGGTTCATTCATTGTAAGAGAGAATAGTCGCACCAAATTTTTACATGTATGTAACCGTATATAAATCAACATTTTTGTAATAAAAAAATAATTACAAAAAATAATGCAGTCACTAGATTAAATATAGAAATATAAAAAATACTATTAAAAATGTTGCTTCAGGCATACAATTTGACCAGAAGCTTGGTGGAGATAAAATTTGTAGAAAAAATACATCTTATTTCTACCAAAAGCTTATGTCTAACTACGGACACGGTATAACTCTAAATGGTTAATGTTTTATTTACACTGGGCCTAATCTTTTGATTAATTTACATAATGATGATGTTTCATAAACTCTCTTACACCATAGTTAGAAATTCTAATTCATTTTAATAACTATACTTAGATGAAGTCCAACTGTCTGGAGCCAAACGTAGAGGTCCAGATAACTATCCTTGATTGGTGCTGTATGATTGGTCTTTATGTGTCTTTATGTGCCATAGAAGGCTGCGCGAGCAATAAATTCGAAGAAAACCTCAAAATCGTCCGGAGTTAGACGGTTGTACGCTAGTTATTTTACTTATAATAAAAAATATTATTTTAATCTGCTGTAAAGTGAGTTTGTGAAAAAATGGAATGATTTTTCTTCATATAAACTGTCCTATGTAACGGTTTAAAAAAGTGAGGAAATCTACCTGAACTGCATCATGCAGGTACAATTAAAGCTTTTGACACTGATCACATAATATTTGTAACTATTAACTTAAAACTTTTCTATAAAATATGGTAAATTATAATTAAACATCCCATTTAAAGTGACATAGTGCACAGAAACATATAACATCTTGATAAAATTTAAGTTTTAATAAGCATAACATGTTATCAAATTAAGAATTTATCCTGGAATTCACTTCATTACTCACAACTATACAAAGTTTTTATACAACTTTTCATGCTTAAAAACTATTTTCAGAGAGTAAGCAATGATAATGTAGATTCTTATTTACTATTTTGCTATTTCTGATATGAAATTAAGAATACCAGCTTTTTCTATGTCTTTACTAAAATACCCATAACTATGACGACTAGTGCAAGATGAAGAGGAGTTGCTTATAACAATCTCTAATCGCTTTTTCAGCAACATCACTTTTAAGTCTTTATGCAAGCATTCAAATCCATCATA